>PVIY010064897.1:0-10004 GCA_004026745.1 Myrmecophaga tridactyla
TAGCTTTCACAATGAGACTCTGTGAATGTGAAAACCTTGTGTCTGATGCTCCTTTTAGCTACTATATCAACAGAAGAGTAGAACATATGGAATAAAAATAAATAATAGGGGGAACAAATGTTAAAATAAATTTAGTTTGAAATGCTAGTGGTAAATGAAAGCGAGGGGTAAGGGGTATGGTATGTATAATCTTTTTTTTTCTCTGTTATCGTTTTATTTCTTTTTCTGTTGTCCTTTTATTTCTTTTTCTAAATCGATACAAATGTTCTAAGAAATGATGAATATGCAACTATGTGATGATATTAAGAATTACTGATTGTATACGTAGAATGGAATGATATCAATGTTTTGTTTGTTAATTTTTTTAATTAATAAAAAAAGTTTTAAAAAATGATAAAAAAAAACAAAAAACCCACCTCACAGTGTTAGTGGGAAGAACAAGTGCGATGGTTTCCCTGTAAGTGATCACTAAATATTACCTGTTGTTACTATGCTGTAGGTCCCGCCTTCCACTCCCTGCCACCACCAGCTGCAGAAAAAGGCAGCTCATGAGTTAAGGGTTAACTGCCAGATAGTATTGTTTGTTTCACTGGCTTCTCTGTTCATACAGATAAGCAGTAGCAGAATATAAAGAACAAAAAAACTTCAATGTTCCTGGCTCAGATTGTTCCCTGACCCCCCACCATGTCCCCCCACCATCCCCCCACCATGGATAGTCAGCTGTCCAGCCAACAGGGTCAGCAGCCAGAAACACAACCATGATTATATGGGTGATTCAGCGCAAAACCAGCCCCAGCAGTAGACCCCTAACTCATAGTAGAACTCCTCCCAGCTGAGGTCAAGGATAGCCGTTGCTTCTGTTTAAAGGGTGCTAGGTCACAAAGGAGGAAGAGGCTTAGAGCTTTGGAGCTCTGGCATATTCAGCAGGACATGTGGAAAGGTGGATTCAGCTGCAAAGTCCACTTGAAAACTAGTATAGCAATGGTGAGGAATAGGGGGAAATACAGCTGTGCTCAGGAACAAGGGGCAAAAATCCACATTGTGACACAAATCTAATTAAAGTGTCAAGTGTATAGTGCTTACAAGTACTGGCTTTGGAGCCATACAGCTCTGGGTTTTAAATCTTGGCTCTACCACTTGGTAGCCATGTGAGCTCCCATTTCTCCAACTAGAAGTACTAACTTTGTAGGGTTTGTGTATCATAAGGAATAAGAATAACATGTACAGACACTGAGCTCCATGCCTGGCACATAGTAAATGCTTAGTAAATGGCACCGAATGAGCTGCCCACTAATCCTATTAGCTTGTTACTTGGGTTCCATCAGACCTAGTTACTAAATCAACCAACTTGACGTGAACTACTCGGCTGTCAGCAAACACCACCGGCTCGGCCAAGCCCCAGGAATCAGGCACTGCTCAGCTCAGTGCAGACAGACTCCTCCTTGCTCAGGCCTGAGGGTCCCCAGCAGAGACACCCAAAGATTTAGATTTATGATCAGATTGTCCTAGTCAAGGCATGGTCTAGAAGCAGGGATCTCCATGTACCTTCTGCGGAAAGAAGATAAGTCTGAGGCCCAAGTACATTTCTCTTCCACAAATTTAGTCACTCCATCCCTCTACGTGTACTTTGTACAAACACATTCGTTATAAATTGTATTGTGACAGATTGGAGCTACGGTTTGCAGTCAACAATTCCTATCTTGATTCTTTCTAGCTTTTCATTTTGTAGATAGACAAACTGAGGCAAAGACCAAAGAAACAAAGATTTCATCTTACTACGGCGGTTCTGTCAGTTGTTTGGTGCCACCTCTGACGTACCGTGAGGTTAAAAAAAAAAGTTTGTTTTTTTTTAAACAGTTTTAGAATTTGGATCTCAGATCGTCTACCAATTAGCTATGTGACTTTCAGGAAATTATATAACTTTTTACTATCTCTTTCCTCAGGAAAGGAGACAGAAAAATTTGCCTTTAAAGTCTGCCGTATGGTTAAATATCACAAAAAATCCTCAGCATGTTGGATTTATCAAGCCCTCACTATGTCTCAGGCACTAGGCTAAGCACTGGATGTGGATTAATTCATTTTACCCCCACAGCAGCTTTCTGAGGCAGGTACTGTTATTAGTTCCGTTTGTCTAGAAAGTCAGTCTCTGGAGATCAGGAATATTTTTTCGCATCTTCTCCAGCCCCTACCCCTAATACCCTGCCAGTCGTTGCTGATAAAAAGAACTGAGAGGTCAGTCGAGTCTGGAATCATCCCAGACAGGTTCACCTTTTTATGAAAGGAAGGGAGAATTAGAGAAAGGGTGGAAGAAGACAGGTCTTCCCAGTGACAGGAGAGGCAAAACACGTAGGATTTAGGATTAAGCATAGTGCATGGATAGGAGAGTAAATAAAGGGAGTTCTGACACCTTAAATTCCTTGAGGGCAGTGACAAAACACTGTGGTTATTCATCTCCTTGTAGCTATACCATGTCACATGATTTTGCCATTCCTCCCATTAAGAAGTAGAATTTCCTTCCCTGCCCCTTGCAAACTGGGACACACTGGTTGATTTGCTTCCACCAATACAATATGGCAGATGTGACATTGTTTCAGTTCCAAATCTAGGCATGAAGCAGTCTTGCAAGCCTCTCCTCCACTCTTGTAGAACCCTTCCCAGTTGCCATATGAACAAGCGTGGGCTAACCCCACGGAGGATGAGCAGAGACATGGAACAGACGAGATGTTCCAGCAGAGAGCTATTCTAGACCAGCCAACCCGCCCTCTACCAGGCAGCTAACCGCAGACACATGAGTAAACCCAGCCAAGGCCAGGGGAACGACCAGCTGAGCTCGGATCAAATTGCTAACCCATAGAACTGAAAGCAAAAAAAGGAATTGCTATTTTAAGCCACTGAGTTTTGGAGTGGTTTGTTAAGTGGCAAAACTAACTGATACAGGCAGGAACTATTCATTGTCTCTTTCATCTTTGTATCCTCAGCAAACAGTACAAGCCCTGGTCTATTATACTTACACAGCTATGTTCCATGAATCAATTATTGACTCAATGGAATGATAAAACCGTGAGTCAATGAATGATTTATTTATGCTGGAAAGCCAAAACTATGTAAGATCACATAATTCTGTTGTAGTACTTCTGTTTAAGGAATATTTTCAGATTGGGTTATCAGATATTTAATAAAAAGACACATTTTCTTTGTTCCTCTCAGACAACATTCTAAAAAATTTTAGTCCACTAAGTTTAGCCAAGAAGAAAATTTCATGTGAACTTATGCAGGGTGTGGTGACTAAAAAATTAGACTAGTTGTTAGAGAGCTGGAGTCTAGACTCAACTCTGCCAATCACCGAAGAGCTTGCTAATTCTCATAATTACCACTTCCTCGGCTGTAAAATAGAGATTAAAAGAAAATTACCTGGGTTGCTGGAACAAACAAGAGAGTGTGCAAGCTTTTGGGCTAGATAGTGATAGTTTTTTTAAAGTTTATGATATTGTTTTCACCATCAATAATTTGACTTCCATATAAACAGAATTTTACTTTTTGATGGTTTCTACTGTTTTCATAAATATCCTCTTTATGCGCTCCATTTCCCCTTTTGCTGTCCTCCTTTTAACATCCTGCTGTCCAGTAACCATATATTTAAAAAAAAAAAAAAAAAGGTAAGAAAGAGTCAAAATTATTCCTGACAGAGGGAAAAAAATCCTGGTGCTCAATCCAAAGAGAGCTGGTATTTCTGCACCGAGAATTACACATGACTACAGGTAAGACCCAATACTGGCATGATTTACTCTCTGGGACCAAAGTCCTATGGAGAACTCTAGGATGCCCCAGCAGCTGCCAGGTTCTGAGGCTGCAGCCAAGTTCCTCTCCCCTTCCAGCAGCTTCTGCCCAGGATGAGTGGTCAGAGACTCCAAGTCCCAAGTATGGCTTGTCTGTGACCTCAGCTCACATGTTGAAGCCAAGTGAAGGCATTGGTGTGCCCAGGTGCCTGCTTGGATCTGGGAAGCAGCCACCAAAACAGAAAAAGCTACAGAAGATGCAGGTTCTGTATTTTAGTACCTGGACTGGGAGTAACTGCCAGACATTCACAAGTACATCTGGGAGGCGATGCCCTGAAACAATGATATGAAGAGACCAGGGTAACCAGTCAGGCACACAAAGTGGCTCAAAGAACAGAGAACACCCAGACAGATGGCAGCAGAAGAGGCCAGGTACAGAGTGAGGACAGAGGCCTCTCCCTCAGGCACCTGGGCCAAAGCAACTCTATGACCTCAGGAAGGTAACTGGTAATTCACACCAAAGCCACACTGTGAATCATTCATTGTGGTTGCATATGCTGGCAGTTCAGGCAACGACATAGTATTCACTCCACTATGAATCATTCCCACTTTTGTTGTCCTTGGGACGTCATCACAAAGTTCTGAGCAAAAAATCTTTCAGGCATTGCCAAAGATCGACGTCAGAACCAGATGGATTCAGCCATCTCTTCACTCAGGATGCAGATGCCCAGTGGGGACGGGCTAAGAACGCTGCACCCATACTGAATGGGGACTAGTCCAGGCCTGTTCATGCTCTGGCATAACACCCAGAATCCAAAGCAGAAAACACAAAATAGGATCACGTCGTATCTCATCTCTCCTAACAACAAATGAATGGCAGCACACAATAGTGGGAGAAAGAGTAGCACACATGTATTCCATGGACACAAAAGAAAGGTAGCTCTGAGGGGTAGGAAGGACTAGCTCCGCAATAAATAATCCTTCCGTGACTGATACCACCCCTGCTGGGCATCCACCTCTGGGGAGACACAGCCCCAAAGTCAGAGAAACACAAACATGGGATGAGCCCTGGGAAACAAATTCCTGTTGAGTAGCCAAGAGCATGGCACCAACAAATGGCAGCATGTGAATACTGGCAAGCAAATGCCCCCATGCCTGCAGCCCACAGAGCAGCAGTCGTGTGTGCAGGACTGTCATTGTCTATGAAACACACCTAACAAGGTGGTTTCTACCCTCAACATGCTTTTATATTTGAGAGAGAAAACGAGACAAGTTAGTGAGTGTGGCAGTAAACTGTATACAACCTGGAAGTCGGGGAACCAGGCTTCCAGTCCTTCTCTGTTGTTTTGGAATCTCGAAGCTCATCACTTCGTTTTCTGGACTTCAGTTTTCTCATCTGTAAAATGAGACGGCTCACAGCCCTCAATTTCAGTGAGCCCCTGAATCTCAGACTAGCCAAACTCCAAGTTCCTTCTCAATACACACACTCTATGAACTGGGGGGGTCACGTAGACATGAATCTTCAAAATTCACTCCTGGGAGTGGGAGCAAAGATGCTGAGCCTCCAATCTCTCGTATCAGCACATACCTCGAGGCACATCCCCCCAAGCAGGCCCGAGCCACACTTTTGAATGTCCCTGAGTACACGGATTTTTAGCCCTGAATGTTTGTTTTAACTTGCCAGGAGGAAAGAATTTGGGTCCTTTTAAAAATATATACAAAGGGAATGCATTTGTTTATTTTACAGAATATACTTCCAGATACAACTGGGTGAGAAGCACGGTTAAAGACTATTCTTTTCTCTTGGCTCGTGTGAGTTCTGCTCCTCCAGTGTGATTTCTCAAAAGACCCCAAAATTGCAGCGATCTTTGCTCCTGCATATTCTAACCAGTCTCAGTTTGATGCTCTGATCATAGGGAACTATCATGCCACCCATTAGGATGACGGTGCTGCTATAACCACCTCCTGCCACAGTCCCTGCGCACCTCTCCACCTGCCCCCCACCTGTAGGGTTGCCAAATAAAAGGAAGGGCCCCCAGTTAAATCTGAGTTTCAAATAGACACACAAAAAGATGTTTTCGTACAACATTTGCAATACTTACACAATATTTAACCAAAAAAATGTTCATGTTTATCTGAAATTCAAACTCAACTGGTCAGCCTGTATTTTTATTTGGTAAATCTGGCACCCTACCCACCTGGCCCCAGCCCATTATTTTTGGCAGCCTCCCCATGTGTTTCCAGAGGTGCAGCCCAGTCTAGGGCAACGTCATAGAGTGGAAAGAGAAGGGACTTCAGAGCCAGAGAATCCTTGGTTCAAGTCTTGATTCTGCCACTCCTTGGCTGTGTCAGCCGGGGTAACTCACCCAGCCTGCTGAGCCTCAGAGCCCTCACCTGTACAGTGGAGGTAATAATAGCTCCTTGTGGGACTGCTGTGAGGATTGCAAACACTTCTAGAGTAAGTTTCCTGCTGGCTTCCCCCATTTTCTTTTATTTCTGCAGCAATCGATCGCCCTTCTTGGAAGTTTCCCTCAAAGCCAGTGGTGCAGGGGTAAGTATGGGGCCTCGGGTCCTGGTCCAGCTCCTGCGGCCCTGCTCTTGGTGGGCACCAGGACCACGTCCTGCTTCTGGGGGCACTGTCATCTGTAGAGGAGGACCAACCCCTTGTCCCGGCCATGGCTTGAAGCTGAATTGCAAAGTAGGTCACGGGTAGCGTGTTCTGCCCGCAGAAAGTAGGAAACAAATTTCTGATCAGACAAGCCGGTGGTACCTCATAGCTGACATTGTAGTCAGGCACCCACTTTGACCCCACCAATTTAGCAAGACCCATATCACTACTGCAACAATAATAATGGGCTTTCATCTTCTCTCAGACTTTTGAAATAGAATCTCCAAATCCAAGTCCAAGAAAGGATTCTAGAAGCATATTGTCCAGCACTCTCATGTAATAGATGAAGATGCTGAGGTCAGAGTGGTGAAGCCCAGTTGCCCAAGATCACACAGTCCAGGACTAGGGCCCACAGCCTGAGCTCTGGACCAGTCAAGAGAGAAAGCCCCAACTTAAGATGACTTTCTTCTGTTTCTTTCAACAGATTGGAATATCTGCATTACTAAAGGTACTGGTAACTGGCCCAGGATTCTAACAACAGCAAAAAAAGGTCTTGCCCCTTCCACTTACTTCCTCCTTATACTCACTTCCATAACGTCTTGATTGCAAGGTGTTTGCCAAGTACCCTGGGCTTATCCGCAACACACTTTTCTAAACATTGGCTCCTCACCACTCATTGGGTAAGGAAGGGTCAAAAATTAGTTTTCTGACAGTGGCACGTTGTTGAACATGATTGGCAGCACTGAGAGTGGCTAAAGGAGGAAATGTTACATTATATATATGGAAATAGGATGCAAACTTTTTAAAAACCCATGAAACTACACTTTACCAAAAAGTGTACCCTAGGTTAAACCATGGGCTACAGTTAATAGTACTATTATAAAAGTGTGCTTTCACAAGTTTTAACGAGTGTCCTACACGGATGCAAGGTGCTAATAATAGGGTGGTGTGTAGGAATCCTGTATTTTATGCATGATTTTTCTGTGGAGATACACAATTTCTCTAAAATCAAATTTTTTTTAAAAAAAAAAGGGAAACGAGGCAAGTATACAAATTATGAAAAAAAAATGAGTGTCTTCACTTTACTTTCCATTTACCAATGCTCAGGAAAGCTAGCTTGCCCCATTTTATACATGTACTAGGTGGTGGAACTAAGGCTCCACCAGACACTGCGCTGCTTCCATATAAGTCAAAACAGAAGTGGGATGTCAGTTTCCTAAACTATGGGTTGAGATGGTTGAATCAGAGTAGTGACTCAAGACTTACAGCAGTAGGGCCCTTTCCTCAAAAGGTAATCTCACATGGGCTGCAATTTATAAGGCAGGTTAAGAGGGGAACAGTCCTGCTCAAAGCTGAGGTGGGGAGGACCCTGCTCACCTGCCACCCCCACCCCCACCCCAATTAACTCCAGGAACTTAACTTGAAAACAATTGACACATGATCCTTGGGATCAGTGCAAGCTCTGACAATCTACCATTCCAGGATTCCTTTGATTGCTCCTCCCAGGAGGTAATGGAATCATGTATAATTGGGCAAGGCGTCTCTTTTGTAATTTTCCATTGTGAAAAAAGAGCAGCAAAAGGTCATCTCTAGACACAAATGGACATTTGCACACCAATGTTTATAGCAGCATTATTTACAATTGCGAAGAGATGGAAACGGCCAAAATGTCCATCAACAGACAAGTGGCTAAACAAACTGTGGTATATACATATGATGGAATATTATGTAGCTGTAAGCCAGAACAGTTATGAAGTATGTAACAGCATGGATGGACCTTAAGGACATTATGCTGAGTGAGATTAGCCAGAAACAAAAGGACAAATACTGTATGGTCTCACTAATATGAACTGACATTAGGGAATAAACTTGGAGAACTTCATGGATAACAGAGACCATCAGGAGATAGAAATAGGATAAGATATTGGGTAATTGGAACCGAAGGGATACAGATTGTGCAACAGGACTGAATGTAAAAACTCAGAAATGGATAGCACAATGCTACCTAACTGTAATACAATTATGTTAAAACACCGAATGAAGCTGAATGTGAGAATGATAGAGGGAGGAGGGCTGGGGGCACAAATGAAATCAGAAAGAAAGATAGACAATGAAGACTGAGATGGTATAATCCAGGAATGCCTAGAGTGTATAATGATAGTGACTAAAGGTACAAATTTAAAAAATGTTTTCGCATGAGGAAGAACAAAGGAATGTCAATACTGCAGGGTGCTGAAAATAGGTGGTAATTAATATTTTAAAATTTTAACTTATGTGTGAGACTAAAGCAAAAAATGTTTATTTGGTACAAAATTTATCTTTTGACTAGTGCATTTCCTAATATAACTTATGTAGACAGGTTAATTGACCTTAATGGAACCTTGAGTAGGGCATGAGATTTTGTTGGTTTGTCCAGAGTGATGCCCCGATAAATCCCAGAACGATTTGAACAGTGAATAAAAAAGTATTTGCAAAGTCCCCTTCTGGGAATGGTGCGAAAGAGGGAAAATTCAACTTCCCCAAGTTGAATTCTTGATATTCTCACAAGCAGTGCAGACAACCAAAGCTATAGGCTGAGCCCCCAATCTTGGGGTTTGTTCATATGAAACTTAACCCTACAAAGGATAGGTCAAGCCTACTTAAAATTAGGCCTAAGAGTCACCCCCAAGAGAACCTCTTTTAATGCTCAGATGTGGCCTCTCTCTCCAGCCAACACAACAAGCAAACTCACCACCCTCCCCCTGTCTACGTGGGACATGACTCCCAGGGGTGTGAATCTTCCTGGCAACGTGGGACAGAAATCCTAGAATGAGCTGAGACTCAGCATCAAGGGATTGAGAAAAACCCTAGAATGAGCTGAGACTCAGCATCAGGGGATTGAGAAAACCTTCTTGACCAAAAGGGGGAAGAGTGAGATGAGACAAAATAAAGTGTCAATGGCTGAGAGATTCCAAACAGAGTCGAGAGGTTATCCTGGAGGTTATTCTTACGCATTAAATAGATATCACCTTGTTAGTCAGGATGTAATGGAGAGGCTGGAGGGTACTGCCTGAAAATGTAGAGCTGTGTTCCAGTAGCCATGTTTCTTGACGATGATTATATAATGATATAGATTTCACAATGTGACTGTGTGATTGTGAAAAACTTGTGTCTGATGCTCCTTTTATCTACCTTATCAACAGACGAGTAAAACATACGGAATGAAAATAAATAATAGGGGGAACAAATGTTAAAATAAATTTAGATTGAAATGCTAGTGATCAATGAAAGGGCGGGATAAGGGGTATGATATGTATGAATTTTTTTTCTTTTTATTTCTTTTTCTGAATAGATGCAAATATTCCAAGAAACGATCATGATGATGAATATGCAACTATGTGATGATATTGTGAATTACTGATTATATATGTAGAACGGAATGATCAAAAATTAAGAATGTTTGCGTTTGTTTGGTGTTATATATATATATATATATATTTTTTTTTTAACATGGGCAGGCACCGGGAATCGAACCTGGGTCCTCGGGCATGGCAGGCAAGCATTCTTACCTGCTGAGCCACTGTGGCCCACCCTGGTGTTATATTTTTTTAAAAAAAGAATAAACACTTAACATGTAAAAA
>PVIY010064898.1:0-10002 GCA_004026745.1 Myrmecophaga tridactyla
TACATGATTATTGAAGCAAAGGTCATAACACCAACTGATGTTCAAGAAAATGATATATGCTGGAACGGTAAAGGGACCCAAATGGATGAAAAATTTCCATACCTCATTAAAAATGGTAAATTGTCAATACCTCTAATTATGATAAGCCACATGTGTATGCTGTAACATGCAGAGCAACCACTAAGAAAGCTACACTCTAAACACTATAAATAAATCAAAATGGAATCCTAAAAATTGTTTGGGTAGCTCGCAGTAATGCAGGAAAAGAGGAATAGATGGTGTTTCCATTCACAAACTGCTGAAATGTGAAATACCCAAAAAGGAACAGCTTTTAAAATAGGGAATTTAGTAAGTTGCAAGTTTACAGTTCTAAGGCCATGAAAATGTCCCAATTAAGCAAGTCTATTAAAATGCCCAAATTAAGGCACTAAGAAGAGGTTACCTTCACTCAAGAAAGGCCAATGATGCTCAGGGCTTCTCTCTCAACTGGAAAGGCACATGGTGAACATGGTGACATCTGCTAGCTGTCTTTCCAAGTCTCTCTCATGAAGCTCCCCTAGGGGCATCTTCCTTCTTCATCTCCAAAGGTCTCTGGCTGAATGGGCTCTCCTGGTTTTCATCACTCTGTTGCTCTCCAAAAGGTTTCTTCTTTTAAATGATTCCAGTAAAGTAATCAAGACCTACTTGGAATGGATGGAGTCACATCTCCCTCTAATCAAAGGTTAATACCCATAACTGGATGAGTCCCATCTCCATGGCAATAATCTAATCAAGTTCCCTACATATAGTACTGATTAGGGTTTAAAAGAAATGGCTGCTTACACAAGATGGGATCAGGATTAAAACATGGCTTTGTTTGGGTACATAATCCTTTCAAACTGGTACAGAGGATAAAAAAGAGAAGGAAACAACAGAATAGCATAAACCTTAACATATCCATAATTAATTCAAATATAAATTATCTAAATCCACTAACTAAAGGGCCGGGTGGATTGAAGAAAAAGAACCCAAATATATGCATTGTATAAGAAATTCACTTCAAATTCAATGCAAGTAGTTTGAAAGTAAAAGGATGAGAAGAAGATTCGACAAAGGTAGATTGAAAGTAAAAGGATGAAAAAAGATACATTGTGCAAACATTAATCCAGAAAGAGTTGGAGTGACTATATTAAAGTCAGAGAACGAAGACTTCAGAGCAAAGAAAAGTGCAAGAGACAAAAAGGGACACTACTTAATGTTGAAAGGATCCATCCACCAGGAATGCATAATCCTAAATATGTATAGAGAAAACAAAAGAGTTTCAAAGTATATGAAGCAAACCTGATAAAGCCAAAGGGAAAAACAGACAAATCTACAATTATAGTTGAGAATTCCAACATCACCTGCCATGCAAACGATAGAATGAATAAACATGACATCAGCATGAATACAGAGAATGTGAGCAGCGCAATCAACCAACAAGACCAAAATGACACAAAACGCACAATGGCCCACAAGAGAGGAACACACTTTTTTTCAGGTGGCAATGGAGAGTTTCACACACACACACGCATACACTCAGGCACACAACAGAGTTAATAAACAAACAAAAAGCCATACCTTGGGCCACAAAACAAACATCAGCAAATTGAAAAGAACTGAAATCCAGCAGAGTATGTTCTCTGACAGGATCAAGCAAGCAAATAAGAAAGCAAGAACAATAAGAAAGAAAAACTTTTAAACATTTTGAAAGCAAGCAAAGTTGTAAATAATCCATGGGTCAAGGAGGAAGTCTCAAAGGAAATAAAAACTATAGAAATTGGAAAGAAAATACCACATATCTAATATGAGTGATGCAGTTAAAACAATGCTAAGAGAGAAATTTATGGCATGAAAGTCTTAAATTAGAAAAAAGAAAAGTTTCAAATCAATAATCTAAGCTCAACCTCAAGAAAATAGACAAAAAGAGCATAATAAACCAAAAGTAAGCAAAAAATGTAAGAAATTGTAAAGATAAGAACAGATATAAATGAAATTGGAAGAAGGAAAACAAGAGAGAAAAATCAATGAAACAAGCTGATTCTTCAAAGAAGTCAATAAAATTGATAAATCTCCAACAAGACTGACAAAGATAAAAGGAAGAAAACACAAATCACCAACATAAGGAAGGAAACAGTGGATATTGCCACAGACCTGGCAGATATATTAATTAGAAAACACCACAAACAATTCTACACATAAATTTTTCAACTTTCAAGAAATTGGTTAATACCTCAAAAACCACAAGCTACCAAAATGCAACCAAGTTGAAATGCACAATTATAATAGTCCTATAATTATCAAATAAATTGAATTTGTACATAGAAAGCTCACACAAAAAATAGAAATTTCCAGGCCCAGATGAATTCACTGGAGAATTCAACCAAACATTTGAAGAAGAATTAATATTAATTTTACACAAATGTTTCTAGAGAAAGGAAGAGGAGGGAATAATTTCCAGCTCATTATATGAGGTCAGTAATATGCTGATAGAAAAACCAGGCAAAAGACAGTACAAAATGAAAACTAAAGACCAATGTCTCTCCTGAACTTAAATGCAATAATCATCAAAAATATTAACAAATGGAATTCAACAATGTTGAAAAAGAATTCTACATCATGACCAACTGGGATTTTTTCCAGATAGCAAGGCTGGTTTCAGTCCCAAATTAATCAATGTAATCCATCACATCAACAGGCTAAAGAAGGAAAATCATGATATCATAACAATTGATGCAAAAACAGCATTTGATAACATCCATACATGATTTTAAATAAAACCTCTCAGAAAACTAGGAATACAGGAATTTCCTCAACTTGATAAAGATCATCTCCAGAAGAAACCCACATCTAACATCATGCTTAATGGAAAATATTCACTGATATTCTCCTAAAATCTTGAACAAGGCAAGGATTCCACTCTCCCCTCTCTTATTCAACATGTTCAGCAAGTTTGCAGGATACAAGATCAACGCACAAAAACCAACCATATTTTTATATATTAACAACACACATGTAAAAACCAAAATTAAAAACACAATACCATCTGTAATTATCAAAAAAATTATATACTTAAGTGTAAACGTGAGAAAACATTTATCATATCTGTATGCCAAGAAATTTTAAACACAGATGAAAAAAATCAAAAAGGTCAAAATCAGAGTCTTTGAATATTAGAAGATTCAACATGGTTAAAATGTCAACTCTCCCCAAATTGATCTATGAGTTTAATGCAATTCTTATTAAAATCCCAATAAAGTTTTTTTGGTGGACATAGACAAAGTTATTCTGAAACTTATACAGAAAGGTACAGGCCCTAGAGTAGCTAAAACAACCTTGGGGAAAACACAAAATGAGGTGAGAGGGGTCACTGTACCTCAGCTTATGGCCCACCACAGAGCTACAGTAATCAAGTAGCGTGGCATTCACAGAAGGATAAATACATGAATCAAAGATCCAGAACCCAGGAATAGACCCACACAAATATGCTCAACTGATTTTTGACAAAGATGAAAAATTAATTCATTGGAGGAAGGATAGCCTTTTCCAAAACTGGTGTTGGGAAAATTGGACATCCATTGGCCAAAACATGAACCTCACACCCTATTTAAAAAATTAGCTCAAAATGGGCCATTGGCTTAAAAGTAAAACATGAAACCATAAAACTTTTAGAGAAAAATATAGGAGAAAATCTTCAGGATCTAAGGCTCAGCAGAATTCTTGGACTTGACACCAAAGGACAATTAAGAAAGGGAAAAAACTTATAAATTGGGCTCCATCAAAATTAAAAACTCTTGCTCTATGTAAAACCCAGTTAAGAGTATGAAAAGATAAGCTATAGATTGGAAGATAGATATTTATATACCACAAGCCATCAAAAGCCTGGTATCTAGAATATATAAAAAACTCTCAAAACTCAACAATCCGAATAAGAAATGGGCAAAACGTTTCACCCAGGAGGATATATAGATGGAAAATAAGCACAGGAAAATATGTTCAATATCATTAGCCACTAGGAAAATACAAATTAAAAACACAACGGCTATCATTAAATCCCTATCAATGGCTGAAATAAAAAGAAAAGTGACAAAACCAAATGTTAACAAAGAAAGAGACTGGATCACTCACAGAAGGCTGTTGAGATTGTGGAATGATACAGCCACTCTGGAAAAACAGATTGGCAGTTCTAATAAAACTAAACATGCAGTTAGCATATAGCCCAACAATTGCACTTTGGCACTTATCCCAGAAAACATGGAAGCTTACATTCACACAAAAACTCTGCAGGAATGTTCATAGCAGCTTTATTTGTGACAGCCAGAAACAAGCCAGATGTCCTTCAACAAGAACAAGGGCTAAGCAAACCGCGGCACATCCATTCCATGGAATACTACTCAGCAGTAAAAACAGAGTGAGCTACTGAAGCTTGAAGCAATTTGGATGGATTTCTAGGCAATTTGGGGGGGAGAAAAAAACATTTACATAACATTCTTGAAATGACAAAAATTATAGAAATGCAGAACAGATTAGTGATTTCTAGGGTAGGGGAAGGGGATGGGAAGTGGGGGAGAGGAAACGAGTGTGGTTATAAAAAGGTGATGTGAGGATCTGTGCAGTGGTGGAAAGAGTCTGCTTCTTGACAGGTGGAAGAGACACACACCTATGCATGTGATAAGATTGGACAGAACTAAACACACATACACACAACTGAGTACAAGTAAAGCTGGGAGCTGTGATTAAAGCAGGTGGAGTGTGTCAATGTCAACATAATGGCTGAGATATTGCACTATAGTTTCACTACATGTTACCATGTGGGGAGGCTGCATAAAAGAGGACACTGGATTTCTCTGAATTATTTTACAGTTGCATGTGAATCTACTGTTACCGTAAAATAAAAAGCCTATTTTTTTAAAAAATGGTATTATGAGAGGGAAAAGGTGAAGAAAAAATCAAGAAATTGGCAGTGGGGTTAGAGAAGCAGAGACAGTCCAAGTATTAGGTGAGAGGTAAAGCTCTAAGGTCTGGATTGATTTGGACACTGGGGTTAAAAAGGGAGGGAAAATCAAGGACGATGGCTGAATTTCGTCCTCCAGCAAACAGGCATTTGGCAGTGCCACTAGCTAAGGCAGAGTGCTATTAGCATATTAGAAATGGAAATGCACACTCAGGAGGTAACTGCAAGGCAGTCTTTTGAACCCATACCTGACTATCATTGATGTCATCTCCAAGTTAACGCGTCCATGATTGATGTCACGGTACATCACTCACTCCGTTTCTCTCCCTCACCTTCCCAGCCCCCATCTAATCACCTGGTCCTTTGTTCTCCCTGCTCAACATTTCTTCAATCTGTCCACATCCCTCTGATCCACCATTGACTAATCTCTCACCCAGACTATTTCAATGGCCTCCTAAAATTGGAGAGTTCTTAGGGTAGCCCATAAGGAAAGTACTGTGGTCACCATTGTTGTATATTTGAGCCATCCTGCATCTATCCCCCTTCCTAGCCGCACCCTGATTTTCCTATTTAAGGAATTCCTTCTGTGCCAGCATGTGCAATGCGGGTAGGATGTTCATCCAGGTACCTGCTGTCCTGCTGCAGAAGAGAAGTCCCGAGGGCTCCATCAGCCATCGGAAGGCTCCATCTGTGTTGCCCAGGCACATCAAAGGCACAGGCTCTTGGCTGAATTAAACCTTGTCAACTAGACTTTCTTCTAAAATGTAGACTCCACACAATAAACATAAAGATGGGGTGGGGGGGGAATGGTGGGCATTTTCACATTCGTTCCACTTGGCAGCCCCCATGGGGGCTATTGACAGTTCCTGCCCCCAGGCCTCTGGACTGCCGGGTTCTTGTCTTTGCAAATCCATTTCTGCTATCTCCCTTTCATTCCTGTGGGCTTCCCCATACACCTCCAACAATACCGTGCTCAAGCCAGCTAGGAGGAGCTAACAGAGGGAGGAGGTGAGGCCCGTGTCCCTGGGGAGTGGTCACCCATGCTTGGGGCTGCCTATGTTCCTGGGGAATGGTCACCTGTGCTTGGGGAGCCCCACGTCCTGGGGGACTGGCCACCACACCTGGGGAGACAAAGGACAACGTGCTAACAGAAGACTGGACAGAATGAGAGAGAGGCAGCGAGGGCACTGAGAGGCAGGAGCCAGTGGAGGAGGAAAGTGGAAAATAAAAATAAAATGGGAGAGGATTACTGACCAAATAATACACCCAAGGAGGTGGGGAGGAAACGGCCATTTCACCGTAAAACCAGAGGTAAACAGGCAAGTGTGGGCAGGGATTCAGATGTCTGAATGAAGCAGCAGATGGCTGAGGCAGTTCACACTTTGAGTGTCAAAATTTCAGCGTCACCGATTATTTGTGAAAGCCATAGTCTAGCACAGAGGCAATGTTCAATCGGTCGGCAGAGTCTCAAAGTTGTAGGGTGAGGAGCAGTAGACGTTATCTGGGGGTGTCAAAGCTGCCAAGCAGGCCTGAGCGCTGAGCTGAACTGGCCGCCCCTGGGTGGTCCTCCCCGCAGAGTTCCGTGGCCCGGCGCCCAGAGGAGAAGGCGATGGGGGGCTGGCGTGTGCGGACTGGGTCGTGGCGAGGCCAGCGCCGCTTTCCTGAGTCCCTCCTGTGCCTTGTTCTTCTCGGCTCTCGTGTGCTGGCCGAGGTCCAGCCAGGCTCCGTTTTGCCCTGTTTCTGATTCTACACAATCGCTGCTTTCCTATGGTGTTTCTATGGTCCCCTGACAAAGCTTATCCACTCTCCTAGCAGCAGAAAAGCTTCCAAAATTCATCTTCCCCGTAATCCCGAGCCCCGCCTGCACACGGCAGACGCGGGTGGCTTGGCCAGCTCTCCGGGCACGGCCCTCCATGTCGCAATCCATCATCCTTGCACGCTGCATTCACAGCGCTCCTTCCGTTGGCATGAAGTCCGGAATGCAGCGGGCTCGTCGGCACAGAAAGAGAGGAACCATGAGATTCCGAGACCCAAATACGTGTTTCGTTCGAAGCGAAAATGGAAATACGATTCCAAGGGAAAAACGGCTTTCTGGCCACATGGTCACGCACTCCTTTCGAAACATGAAAAATGAATTCACCCTCCAGAAAAAGAAGAAAAACTGGATTTGCCAGTTTCCTTCCCTCCGATCTCGAGGTCTCTCCTGGGAGCCCGTGCGCCAGGGCAGCCTGGTCCCGCGGGGCCGCAGCCGCCCTCGCCTTCCTCGCCACGGGGCGCCTTGAACGCAGGTGTGGTTAAGTGACTTGTCCCAGAGACGAGAAAAAGTCAGCTTCTCGGCCAAACCGAGAGAGCTTATAGGGTCCACGAGGGCCACCATGCTTCCCGAGGCCCAACACAAACCCGAATTCTCACACCTCCAACCGCATTTCTGACCCAGACGACGAGCAATCCCCAACCGTCACCAGCTGGTTGCGAATTCTTTCTTCACCTGCCGTCTGTCCACGGAGGGCAGGATCAGAGGACGTGGCAGAGAGTCCACAGATTATCTAATCCAGCCCCTGGATTTACAGACAAAGAGACTGGTGATCAAGAAAGGAAGCAACGCGGCCCCACGGCGAGGCTTGTCCCTTCGGTGGAAAACGCTCACACGCAGCCTCCTCAGCTTAGCAGACGTGGGTCCGTCATCACTCCTGTCGGGGAGATGTTTCGCTGACCTAAATGCAGATAGAGACCAGCTGTACCTGGGCAGGGATGATGCTCCATATACACTTGACAGATTCTTCCTGAAGTCGATGCAAACGAGAGCCCGCTTGGACCCCCCACCCCTGGGAGTTCCAATTGTGACTGGTTCTCAGTGACATTAAACACAAGGCAAAGAGGAATCTCTCAACTGCTCTGAGGGTGATGATGCAGTTTGTCAATCTATTATGGAATTATCTTGATCATCTCTGACCGAAATTTTGAAATATTAAAGTCTAACAACATATAAAAGCCTAACAACTGTTTTCCTGATTTGTGAACTGATTCACATGAATATGCATCATTTTGTTTGACTGCTAGGGAATCGCTTTGCTGGAAATTTTTAAATTAATTGAATTCGGATCTATGTCAAAAATAACTGTAAGGCAAGATCTAAAGAGCTGAGCACAAATTAAACTACTTGAACTACATGATGCCCATTTTGAGTAATTCTCATCTCAAAGGGATATGATTTGACAAATTACAAGGCCCCCCAGTTCAAATAGAGATAATGATATAATCTCATGATGGTAAACTTCCTATAATTTGGCTGTTAATAAAAATCTTTCTCTTACATTTGGGGGTTGGCAAGTTCTTGTCACAATATAGCAACAAGCCTTAATCTCTTGTTAAATCATTTTTATTCTATGGATCTATATTTGAGTGTTTATCTCGCCATCTGCCTAACTCTGCAGAGACTGTGCGGTTTTGATGATGGCCATCTCTGCCAACGTCTGTCCTTGGGATATTCAAGCGTTGTGTTCAGCCTTTAACCCTGAGTGCATAACCCTGGCCATAGAACACCATTCCCGTTTTAGACAGACTCCCAACTCAAGATTAAATCATGATATGGAAGTTTCAAGATGTCTAAAAAAAGAGTGAAATCACAACATTCTCCTTGCTTCTGAGATACCCAAATCAGCAATTATTGCTAGGTGAAAGTAGCTGCCTTGGAGGGGTATGTGTCATAGAAATAAAAACCTAGGACCATTGCACAGAAGTTAGGGGGGGAGCATGACTGGTTGGATGGAGGGAAACAGAGGCAACCGAAAAGTCTACTTCATGCTTATTTTCCCCCTAAAGACTACTTCATGCTTATTTTCCAAAAGAAAACTAGAAGAAGCTTTGAGAAGACTCTGGCTCTTCTTGGCTCTGTTACTAACTTGTAACTAACTAACTGTGTAACCGTCAGCAAGTCAGATAACCCCCACGGGCCCTGGTCAAAGGAAGCCCAGGAGCAAAATGATATCATGGGGAACTTCCAGTTCCAATATTCTATGATTTGCAACATTTTTAATATAACACGGCAGGTGAAATTATTTTGAAACAAATTTTGACAATGGCTGGCGCGTGCTTTCAGGATCTGTTTGTGGAATGAATGACAGGTGTCAATCAGCTCAAGCCCACATTGATGGGGATGCAGCGCTGTTCAAGCCCTGCTGTCTCATGTCCCTTTGTGTGTCCCTAGAAGAACTGGAAGGGGCTGGTCAGACCCTACACACATAAGCATTGCCACGTTTTCCATCTTTACCAGACATGGATTAGCCCGAAACCCCCAGGGCGTCAAGGCAGCGTTCTGATTTTTGGTTTTTGTGTGACCTGCTGCTGTAGGTTTCGGGTTTTCTCCTCTCCTCTCCCCCCACCCCCTTCTTAAATTCAACTAGACAAAATGACATGTTGGTCTGCGCTCCGACCCTGCTGGGCCACCCTCAGGCCAGAGGACTGGAGCAGCCCCAGATCTGGGCAGCAGCGGGTGGGCTGGGGCCGCAGAGCAGCGACAGCCATCTGTCAGCAGGCAGGTGGCGCCTCGTGGCCACCCTGGCCACTGCCCTAAGCCACAGCGCCCTACAATAATATCTGTCACTCACCTCCGATGTGCTGCCTTTTTCCTGCTGGACAGGACAGCAGGCGCCCCGTTTCCTCCTGCACCTCTCCTGGGAGTCCACCCAGCTAAGCTGCAGGGAGATGCCAAGGGAGAGGGGTGAGGCAGGCTGGGGGCAGGATGGCCAGCTCAGCTCACTCACTATCAGAACTTAGTCGTGGGTGCCCTGGATTTCAGCCATCTTTGGAGAAACTGAGACAGGGCACATGTTAGGGCTTTGGCTGGAAAGGGTGACGAGGATTTCCCCCATTTTCCTCAGTGAAAGGCTCTCTTGGTCAGAGATACCCTAAGAGCTGAAACCAGTGTGTCCCTTTGTTTCTTGCCAATACTAAGAACTTGAAAAATGACATTTAAAAATGTGGTGGTGGTTGCTTTGGAATCTATGACAACGAGTCTCAGCTAACTGCCC
>PVIY010064899.1:0-10003 GCA_004026745.1 Myrmecophaga tridactyla
GGGGAAAGCCTTCTGAGACAGGGAAGTCACCTCACCCAAACCAGCAGAGCAGGCCTGGGGAGGAACAGGAAAGCGTGCCCCTGAGAAGAGGGTGGGCTTCAGAGCAGGGACTTTGAAGTAAGTGAGGGCGAGTTCTAGGAGACAGATTTAAGGCCCTTCCTCGCCATTGCTGGCCAGTGACTCGCCCTCTACCCAGAGAGTTTTCTAACCTGCAATTTTCAGTCATTTCAGATTTCTGTGTATTAACGGTAAAAATAAAACCTAAAGTTCTCTGTCAGACCTGCAAGGCTGTTTTTGTTTCCTGTTTTTGCCTCTGGGTGCCATCTCCTCTCCAGCCACTGACCTCTCCTCTGGCTCTGGCCAGCTCCCCACACGGCCCTCTGACAACCTCCCAACCTAGCCCACTTGCACAGCCCCTTGCTCTGTACACTGGCTATCCTCTGCTTGAAATGGATGCTAATCCCCAGCTTCCATGTGACAAATGCCAACTCATTCTTTAAGTCTCGGCTCCACTGTCCTCTCCTCCTTGAAACCAGGCAGCCAGGCCTGCATCAGAGCGATTCCCTGTTCCTCTGTGCTGGGAATCCTCAGGCGTGCACATGCTTCTGGAGGGCAGGGGGTCGAGGGTTGGCTTCACCCTTTTGCAGCCCAGAGCCTAGCACAGAGCCTGGCATGTAGTTGGAGCTCCGTACAGAGAGAGTGATGTTTCAACTCCACACACAAGAACCAAGGCCCCCAGAACTCCCCATCTAGGGCAGCACAGCAAAACACCTCAGGGCATGAGCCCTCAGAATTAAGACACCTGGGGTAAAGGCCTGGTCCAACTCCTGGCTTATCCTGGGATAAATTCCTTACACTTCTAACCTTGGTTTCTATCCACGAACAGATCTGCTGTTCAGATTTGCTGCCCTGACCCCCATCAGAGATGCCAGAACTGAGAAAACAGACACAGGTGGGGCCCAGCTTCCAGGCCACCTGTAAAGGTGTGTTGGGATCCCCTATGACAAAGTGCCTCTATAAGGTGAGACGACTACCTATGGGCTGCTACCCGTAGATCTGGTCTGGATGGAACCTGAAATGGGTAAAGAAGTGAGGGGCTGATCAAAGCAGATCTTCCTGAGGCCCTGAGATCCCTCCAGGAGGAAGTCAGGGAGAAGGTCTCCTGGCTCCCAGATGCTAGCAAAGAGGGCGGGGTGTGTGGCCCACCCAGCTGATGCCAGGGCACCAGACCCACCCACTCCCCTGCACCTCTCATGCTCAGCCCGCACCCCACACTCACCCTCATAGCAGTCACGCACGGTGCCAAAGTACACATAGTACTGGTCGTTGGTGAAGAAAAGGAGGCTGAGCCAGGAGTCAAAGGCATAGATGGGCACGATGAAGAGGATGCGGACGATGTAGCGCTGCTCATTGGGGCAGCTGTAGCAGCGCAGGTGCATGTAGATCTGTGGGCAGAGGAGGTGGCCCATGTCAGGCCCTCACTGCCCCCACGTTACACTTCCCACCCCAACAGCCCCTGTCCTCTCCTCCATGAGGACCTAGCAAGGGAAGGCATCACATTTTGACTTCTAGTTCTGACACTTAGTAGTTCTATGAGCTCACACAAGTCCCTTAGCCCCAGAGCTTGGAGTCCTTTCTCTTAAAATGTGGATGAGAGAACTTCCATCCTCAGGCTGTTTATATTCATACACAAAGGGCAAGCAAAAACCCTGAAGAGGGCATGGCAGCAGAGCCTACCGCCAGCCCTTACAAATGCAGGTGATTATGAGACCACACCCCAAGAACATCTAAATCAGAGTCCTCAGAAGGAGGCCAGGAGGATCCCAATGCAAGCCAGCTGGGACCTGCCGGTGTGTGGCATGGAGGAGGCCCTGCCTTCCTAACAACCTGGTATCTTGGGGGGGTTACTGCAAGTGTACTGAGCTAAATGACAGTCTGGGTTGTAGCTGGCCGTGCCCAGTCTCCTAACTTACAGAATAGAGGGAAAGACAGATGGAGGAACCTTGATGGCTCTGAAAGCAGAGGGGCTTCCTGGCTGAGTGACCTACTGGCCAGTGAAATTTTCTTCCTCTGCCTTTTCCCAACTGTTAAAGAGAGGCAGTATTGCCTGTCTCACTGGGAAATTGGGAAAATGAAGTGACATTTCTGGATTGAGGCAGTTAAATATCCAGTGTGGCTTCCCCCCACTTTCTGCCCCATTCGTCAGATGGGTAACCTTGGAGCTGCAAGATATGGGAGGCACAAAATAGAAACCACCCTGCCCTGGGCTGGGATGTAAGTGAGAAATCAACTTCTTGTATGTTAAGACCTTGAAACTCAGGGTTTATTTATTGCAGCAGCCTTGCCTTCAGTGGCCTGCCAGAGGATCTTTAGGGGCTCCCTGGCTCAGGGCTCCTAAGTGGCCTAGGTACCTGGTGGCAGGTGATGAGAAGGGCCGTCCACACGAAGACGCCTGAGATGGCCTGGGCGGCAGTGGTCATCAGGAACACGGGCTGCTCCATGGCCGTGGGGCTGCCCTCAGGGACGGCTGAGACACTGGGTGAGGCTGCTGCGGTCGTGGGCGAGGCTGGATCCGGGGCCAATACAGCCCCCCTCACCGTCATGATGCCGGCAGCAGGGGGTTCCCCAAAAGGCACCCTTGAAATAAGCAATGCACCAGCCTATGGAGAGGAAAGCACAACATTAGCCCCTTCCAGGGGGAGTGGAGGGGTTGGTAAGAATCATCTAGGTGTTAACATTCACCTTCTAAAACATCCACACTGTGACCAAGTGTTGCCCCAGACCCAGCCATCATTCTGTCCCCAATCACCATCACCCCAGATCAATGCATCAGGCTCCTGACCAGTCTCTCTGCAAGGCCCTTTCCCCGGCTATCCCTCTGTCAGCCACATGGTTTGCCCCCACACTTCCTTTAGGCCTCAGCCCTGACCACGCACTTGTCCTTGGCAATCCCTTAGGCACTCCTGACCCTTTTCCTGCTTTCTTTTTCTCTAGGACACTTACTAGCATCTGTTCAGCTAACTGTTACTCATATATTTCTTTGCTATCTGCCCCCAACATTTTAAGACAAGCTCTGCTCTGTTCACTAGGCCTCCCCAGTTTCTGGGGGCATCCAGAAGGCTTTCAATAAATCCCTGCTGAATGTGTACAAATTTACACATCTGCTTTAGCAAAATCATTTTATTGCTGAGGCCCTCTCACCAAAGGGCTCCCCCCCTTTCTTCTGCCACATCCCCAATTTCCCAAATGACTGACACACGTTCCCCACCATCCAGCTGCTGTGTCCTGGAGACTCGGCAGCTCTTCCTCACTCTGAGTGCCTTTGGAATGTTCCTCATGAACTCAACACAAGTGCCACCCTGCCTAGAAGCCTGCCTGTGGACTGGCTTCAGTTAGATCCTTCTATCCATGCTACATGCTCCACTGCCACACGCAGTGCATGGACTGAGCCTCCAGAGACCACACACTCTTCGCAGCAAAACCACATGTCCAGCACAGAGCCCAGAATACAAATCACTGTAATGCTTTTTTTTAAATCCCCCCTCCCCTTTATTTCAAAAAGAATTTGAAGATCCTCATAGATATGCAAGGCATAAAATAAGGGGTTGATAACAACAACAACAAAAATGCATGGAAGAAAGGGCTGGCAGTGGTGGCACAGTGGCAGAGTTCTCACTTGTCATGCTGGAGATCTGGGTTCGATTTCCGGAGTCTGCCCATGAAAACAAAATAAAAGGGGGTTGAGGAAAGTGGCATCAAGGAAATGTTACTCTAGGAAAGTAAAGCCAAGGTCTACAGGATACAGGGGAGGACATGGGGGGGACACGGGCAGGACTCAGAAGGCACAGGAAAGATGCAGGGGAAACACAAACGGGATACAGGCAGGCATTCATAGGCAGGCATTGGGGCTCAATCCGTTACCCCAGGCAGGCTCTTGCTTTAGCCCTAAGCTTCCTACTGGCTGGTGATGACGTCAGGGCCCATGGAACAAAGAAGTGATTTCACATTGAAAAGTAACCCAGATGCTGTCTCATAAAGAACTACTGTTAGGGCTCTCTTCAAAAGTTTACAAACAAGAGCCAATATCAGGCCAGAGGCTGGAACCACTTTCAGAAAGAAAGCCGGCACCAACAGGATCCCCTGAGAGCCTGCTCTGGGGAAGGCTGGGCTGGTCACCTCCTCTCCCCACGGCCTTAGGGTATACCTGTCAGTGCTGCCACCTGTTGACAGGCTGGTAAACACCACCCACAGGGTTACCGAGTGTCCTGTGGCGAATGACCTAGAAGACTGACATCCCAAATCACAGACTCTAGAAACACATGAAATGCAACCAGAAGGGCATCTGACACACTGACAAAGGGGACAGTCTTCAAAGAAGAGAAGCAGATCATGTGGACACTGCAGGAAGAGTCCTAGCTGCAGCCCAAATCCCAGCTTCACCACCACCTAGAGTGCAAACCCATGGAGGGTTGCCGGACCAAATACCCTAAGTCTGACCACCTGGGCCTGAATCCCAAGGTTAGACCACTTAAGCCCTCAGGGCCCCTTCCTCCTCTGAGGGCTGGTGTTCTCACCTGGGAAATACTGGCACAGGGGGAAGGCATTGCTAGGCCTTCCCATGCATGAGGCCAACAGGTTGACCCTGGGATATAGAGACCCCTGTGCCCATGGGCTTCCCAGCTCTGCCGCCTGCTTCTCTCCAACCTCTCCAGTATCCTCCATCTCCATCTACACCACGTCTGCTGTTAGCCATATGTTTTTGCCCCACAAGAGCGTTTTACATGTCTATTTTCCTATAAAAATAAATAATCTCTAGCCCAATAAATGATCTAAAGTTGGATCTAGACAAAAACTCAAAAATGGAGAAGGCAACTATATAAAGAAACTCAAAAATGGAGAAGGTATCTATATAAAGCCTGGTGGCAAGCTTTGAAAATGAGACACAGTGACAAGTCTAATAATAGCTCCTGTAAATATGGCTGCAAAATTGAAAACCAGTGCCAAAAATAATTCTTGACGAAAAGAAGATGCAGTTGTAAATCATCATCTTAGTCTAGCATCCCAAATTAAATGAATAAACACAGGGACTTGTGGAGGGGCTAGAGGAAGTACAAATACCCTCTAAATCATCTCCCAAGCAAGAGGCTGGGGGGGTGGGTGTCCATTCTTGACTTAAGGCAGTACTAAGAAGCCCTCTGAGTCGACTCCCTGGCTGAGGGGCAGCTGCAGCAGCTCTGAAGCCACCACAGGGAGCAGACACTGGATGGGCACATATTTCCATTTACGGGCTCTGGGTGAGGGCTTCAGGCTCATTTCTTCCTCAGACGAGCACAGTGACTTCCAGGAGCCCTGGAAGGTTTAGGTGTCAGGATCCTGCGTATGATTCAGAAGAGCACGTTAAGTCGCTTTTACTAATATTACGAAAACCCTCGGATCATATGGTACTACCCTGGGGAGCTATAAATCTGAGTTCTGCACAGGGAGCCCATAATAAGAGAACCTTTAATCCTGTATAGCTTAATGTAATGCCAGGATACATCCCAGAGTATATTAAGCAGATAATCAAAAAGTACTGGCAAAGTTCCTTGAGGGATGGGAGAAAAATAATGGAGCTATTAAACTTTACCACTGGAGTAAAAGGGGGAAAAGAGTGTAATAAATAAGGTAACAGTGCCTGAGAGAGTTCAAATAGAGCCAAGAGTCCACATTGGAGGTCACTCTTATGCATGCTTCAGTTAGACATTACTACCTATCATAACTTGCCAAACCCCAGCCAAAACCATTCCTGCTAATCCTAAAGAATACCTAAGACATTATATAAGATTCTACAAAGGTTCCATGCACTGGGGTAACTTTCCAAAACCTACAACCTCCAGATGGGTCCCTGGACCAGATAAGTCCTGAAATGCAGAGGGCCCAGCCTCTCCAGAATATCAACTAGTTCCATCCCCCTATCCCATATTATCGACAGCCCCTTCTAACGTGAAAAAGTTAGAATGGGCACAGTACAAAAACCCCTAAAGAGTGGGAGAAAGATCAAAGGTGATGGTGAAGTTATACAGAGAAGGTCAGGTTTAACAAATAAGTATGTGTGCTGAATCATATTGATATTTCTGTAGGTCTCTAGTATCTTGGAGCAGCTAGAAGAAAACACGAAAAATCATGGAACTGTAACCCATACCAAACTTTAAAACCACTCGTTAAAATGTTCTTGGAAATTTATTGCTTTTTTGTATATATGTTATACTTCACAATAAAAAAAAAATCCGAGTTCTGAATCATTTCCTCATCTCTAAAACACAGATGTTACTTACTTCAGAGTTGCTGTGAGAAAAAGCACGAGCTAATGCTTGGGAGCATGGGCTGTGAACCCTGAAGCCTGCCCCAGAGTTGACTGCAAGTCACAGGGGCGCGGAGCAGCAGCGTGGTGACCATGGCCAACCCACAGAGACACCCCCTGGCCTCACGGCTCCTCTACCAGGAGGGACCTTCCTCCGCTTTCTTCAAGGAGAGCCTGACCTCTGTCCTGTTAGGCAGGCCCCGGCGCAGGCAGTGCAGCTCCTCTGGGTTTCCCCTTTGGTAGGAGGTGGAAAAGGGTTACAGGAACTGGGTTTGAGTCCCAGCTCTTTGATTTGGGGCAAGTCACCTAACATCTGAATAAATTTCTTCTTCAGAATTCAATGAAATATATAAGGAATGCAACAGAGCTGCGTAACTGTCAAATGTTGCTCTTGGGACAATGGAAGGCCGTCAGTTGCTGAACTAGGCTGGCTTGCAGGACCCAGGGCAGCATGCAAGGGCCTTCGAACATGCTCACAGTCCTGTCTGCACACCGTTCGATCATAGTCAACTGTTCACAGTCTGTGTGGCAGGGGTAGGGGAGGATGGATAACAGGGTTCAATTCTCTCACCCTCAGGATAGGCAACTATCTGGGAAGGATCTCAGGCACCCAGGTCCATAAGCAGGTAGGACATGGGCCTAGGCCCAGGCCTGGACCTTGGAGAAGCAGAGACAATGCTGGCTGGTGGAGCCCCTTGTCTCCCTGTGGGAAAGGGGTACAAGGAAGGGACCTCCAGAGCTCCCCTTTCCCAATGCAGCCAGTGTACCCCAAGGCACTAGGGGGTGGAGACGGCTGTTTGGATGAGGCTAGAATCCCAGAGGCATTGAGAGGTGCCCATTACTTTCTCTATTGACTGAATGTTCCAGGGACATGGCAGAGGGCTCTGAGGGGTGATGCTGGAAGCATCTTTCTAATAAACAAGTCCCAAGACCTCTGGATGCTGTGCTGGGCACTGGAAAACCCAAGGCAGCCTCAGACTGCTCTGCCATGACAGGGGAACCTGTGAAGAGTGAATGCATGGCAGTAAGGGAGCCCCAAGAAAACATCAACTGGCTTTGCCAAGGCTGGGAAGAGGGTCAGGGAAGTCTTCAAAGTAGTGGCAACTTTGGAGAAGAATCTTAAATGAAGAAAGAGGCACAATCAAGTTTCATGGGACAGGATTTCAGACAGGATACCAGACTCCCCTCTGCTAGCATGGGCAAGTTACTTCACCTCTCAGAACCTCAGTTCCTTCATCTATAATGTCTCAGGGTAACTCCAACAATTAATGAGGGAAAGCCTTACCTTACAGAAGTCCTGATAATAACTGGAAACAATATGAGAACCAAAAATGACCATTTTGCAGTCCCTACTAAAAATAATCGATGTAGACATGGCTCATCAATGGATGATAAAATATTGAGTGAAAGGCTGTCGGAAAACTTGATAATGGGTGAATGAGGCAGACACTACCTGATGAACCATGGTCAGCATCAGCATTACATGGGCCAGTCGATGCCACAAGCCTCCTGATGGGATGCAGAGAAGCGCACAGAACTACCTAGGAAAGAGTCTTGTCCAAAGAGTGAATGGGAATCTAAGGAAACGTTTGCAACTAACCACTAGGTTCTAGGAAATACAGAGGGTAGAGAAACAGGTTAAATGACACCAGAAGGAAGTAGCAGCTATATCCAGACTGTGAGACAGTCTATAGGACAAATGACCTGGTTTCTCCAATAAATTAATGGCTTAAAAACAAAGATAAAGAGGGGGAGCTGTTAAAGATTAAGACAATCAAGAAATATTAAAACAAAATGCAACCTGTAGACTTTGCCTGGATCCTGATTCTAACAAACCAATGAATGAAATAGATCATATAAAGGAAATTTTGTCAATTTGTTAGGTATGATAATGACATGGTGGTTATATAAAAATAAAGGTCCTTATTGATGGAGGAAAAACAATCTTTTCAATAAATGGTGCTCAAACAATTGGACAGCTGTAAGGAAAAAAAAAAATCCTTAACCTAAACTTCAGATCATATACAAAAGTTAATTCAAAATGGATCATGGATTCAAATGTAAAATATCAAATTATAAAACTTTCAGAGAAAAATCTTGGAGAAAATCTTTGATACTTGGGGCTAGGTGAAGAGTTTTCAGAATGGTACCAAAAGCAGGATCCATAAAAGGAAAAAATGATAAACTAGATTTCATCAAAATTTAAAACTTTACTGCTACAGAAGACCCTGTTAAGAGGACGACAAAAATTCAAGTGACAGAGTGGAAGAAAATATTTGCAAATCACTTATCTAACAAATGGTTAATATCTGGAGTATAGTAAGAATGCTCAAAACTCAATGATAAAAAAAGCAATCCAATTAGAAAAATGGGCAAAAGACATGACCAGACATTTACTAAAGAGGAAATACAGCTGGTAAATAAACACATGGAAAGATGCTCAACATCATTAGCAACAGGGAAATGCAAATTAAAACCTCACTGAGATATTACTATACAGCTACCAGAATCACTAAAAACAGTGACAATACCAAATGATGATGATGCAGAGAAACTAGATCTCTCCTACATTACTAGTGGGAATGTAAAAGGTGTAGCTAGTTTGGAAACAGTCTGGTAGTTCCTCATAAAACTCACCATGCAACTACTATGCAACCCAGCAACCATACCCTTAAGTATTTATCCCAAAGAAATGAAAACTTAATGTTGACACAAAGATCAGTACACAAATGTTCATACCAGCTGTGTTCATGATGGCCAAAAAACTGGGAAAAGGCCAAACATCCTTCAACAAGTGAAAGGTTAAACAAACCCTGGTATACCCAGACCACAGAAGACTACTCTGCAATAAAAAAGAACAAACTATCAATACCCACAACAATCTTGATGGCCCTTAAGGGTTTAATGAAAAGACAATCACAAAAGGCTACATACTGTATGATACCATTTCTATAACATTCCTGAGATGATAAAACTATAAAGATGGAGAACAGATGAGTGGCTACCAAGGGACAGGGATAAGGGTGTGTGCAGATATGAAGGGACAACATGAGGCAGTTCATTTTCATTTGCAGTTATGAAACAGTTCTGCAACTTGATAGTGGTGGTAGCTAAAAAAATCTACCCATGATAAAAGTGCAAAGAACTACACACACACACACACACACACACACACAGACAAGAGGGCATGTGAAAAACAGTAAAAGCTGAAAAAGGTCTGTTATCCAGTTAATATTCTTGTACCAACATCCATTTCTTGGTTTTGATAATGCCCTACAGCTATGTAAGTTGCCACCATTAGGGGAAGCTGGGTGAAGGGTACATGGAACTCTACTTAGTATTTCTGCAATGGCCTAAGTCTAATTACTGAAAAAAAAAAAAAAGATTTAAGTCCTTATAACATCAAGATGCATATGCAGAACATCAAGGGATTGAGAGAACCTTCTCGACCAAAGGGGGAAGACTGAAATGAGACTAAGTGTCAATGGCTGAGAGATTCCAAACAGAGTCGAGAGGTTATCCTGGAGGTTATTCTTATGCATTAAGTAGATATCACCTTGTTGTTCAAGATGTAGCGGAGAGGCTGGAGGGAACTGCCTGAAAATGTAGAGCTGTGTTCCAGTAGCCATGTTTCTTGATGATGATTGAACAATGATATAGCTT
>PVIY010064900.1:0-10001 GCA_004026745.1 Myrmecophaga tridactyla
CAGGAGAAGAAGCTAGCAGATGATGCCATGTTCGCCATGTGCCCTTCCAGATGAGAGGGGAACTCTGACCATGTTCACATGTGACCTTCCAGCCAAGAGAGAAACTGTGACTGTGTTTACCATGTGCCTTCTCACTAGAGAGAAACCCTGAACTTCATCAGCTTTCTTGAGCCAAGGTATCTTTCCCTGGATGCCTTGAATTGGACATTTTTATGGACTTGTTTTAATTGGGACATTTTCTCAGCCTTAGAACTGTAAACCAGCAACTTATTAAATTCCCCTTTTTAAAAGCCATTCCATTTCTGGTATATTGCATTCTGACAGCTAGCAAAGTAGAACATAAGGTGTGAGGAATCTGGCTTTGACTGAAGAAGGAGGTGGTGATTGCCAAGTGGAATCATTCCTGGAGACAAAGAGCTATCATTCAAAGGATTGAGTATAAAATTGGCATGTAATAGAGTGGCCATACATCCAGTTAAACCATCTGTCCTGTGTTATTTTTTATTTATTTATTTTTCGGGCATGAGCAGGCAGTGGGAATCGAGCCCAGGTTTCCAGCATGGCAGGCAAAAATTCTGCCACTGAGCCACCGTTGCACTGCCCTGCCCCGTGTTATTTTTAATAGCTCATGCTTCAGTTTGGATAGTGTCTACAGGCTGATCAGGGAGGAGATAGTGACCAGGGTGGCTGCCAACATCTCTTTGGCTAACAATTGCACCAAATGGTATGAGAATCATTAATCAGGAACTTTTTTAGTGTCTGGTTAGCCACTGCCAGTGCCTGGTTATGAGTCCTGGGACATTTCAGCACAAAAGTAAGAAATGTGAACAAGGTGATTGACTCAATGGTAAAAATAGCCCCTACTCTTTAGCCAATTTAGGCTTTTTTTTTTTTTTTAAAAGAAAAACTCAAACATCCAATACCCCTTACTCCTCCTCACTGACCATTAGTATGTTAATCTACTCATTTTTTCCTTTTATCTGCCCTATTATTTATTTATTTTTCCTGAATTTTTTACTTATCTGTCCATACCCTGGATAAAAGGAGCATCAGACACAAGGTTTTCACAGTCACGTAGTCACATTGTAAAAGCTGTATCATTATACAATTGTCCTCAAGAATCAAGGTTACTGGAACACAGTTCAGCAGTTTCAGGTACTTTCCTCTAGACACTCCAATATACCATGAACTAAAAAGAGATATCTATATAATGCATAAGAATAACCTCCAGGATAACCTCTTGACTGTACTTGAAATCTCTCAGCCACTAAAACTTTGTCCTATTCTCTCTTTCCTCTTTTGGTCAAGAAGGCTTTCTCAATTCGATGATGCCAGGTCCCACCTCATCCTTGGGAGTCCTGTCCCATGTGGCCAGGGAGAGTTACACTGCTGGTAGTCATGTCCCACATAGAGAGGAGGGCAGTGTGTTTAGCCAACTTAGCCTTTAATGAAAATTATAAGTTACCTTGATTTTTGTACATTTTCACACTTAAATGATTCTTAAATTGGAATTCATGTTATAATGCATCTTATAATTAATCACATCTTACAATTAAGAAAATCCAGTAATTTATTCCCTTTCTAGGATCTGGCCTCCCATCTCCTTTACAAAATGAAGTGAAGGCTAAGAGGGTAGAACCAGTGTGTCTTAGATGCTGTATATAAGGATTTGATAGGGCATTTATTAATTTTTTTTCTGCTACCTCCCACTAGGAGAAATTGCTTCAGTGCAAGGAACTGCATTTGACCTGAGGAAGCCAGTGGAGCTTGGAAAGCACCTGCAGGAGTTCCACATCAATGGTTTTGATCACAATTTCTGTCTGAAGGAGTCTAGAGAAAAGCATTTTTGTGCAAGGTAAGGTACATTTCATTTACTGCTTCTATGGGGAAGAAGAGACACCATCTCCTGTTCAAGGAGCTTTTCCTCTGGCCATACCGATAGCATTTACTATACTACAGGGGCCAAATACTCCCATCTCGTGTATTTTCAAGACCTCCATTCCATAGGCAAGCCTCGTGGGATTTATCTCCCCCTCCACCACCTTGCCTTGTTCCTAGGTCTCCAGGTTGGAATCCCCTCTCTTTGCTCCCCCACCCCCCACCTCTGCCTTGTTTAAACTTCCAGACCCTCTGTGCTTTCTCGATTGGTGATTTATGCCCCAGCTACTTCCCTGGAGGGTTTAGGACTGCATATCCTTCTTCTAGCTCTCATCCACCCCAGGCTTGTTGGGTAGGTGTTTGTGTGTACGCCACCTCCTTGTCACTAAACTCCAGGTTCCTTGGGCCACCTGTGAATCACTGTCTCTCCCTTAATCCCAACACCATACTTGACACTTCAAATAATCAATAGACATTTGTTTAGTGAATGGATTTTTTTCAGTAAAGCAGAGAAAATGATTCACACTCTAATAGAAACAGAAAGACTTTGAAAACCTTCCCTTCCTAGAGTCCCTGCCCCAAGGCCCAGCCCATCTAGGCTGTGCTCCCCCAGTGCAAGCCCCTCCTCTGGGCCCCTCCCCACTGCGTCACCCAAGAGGGCCCTCCCTTCTGGCTTCTCTTATTCAGCCCTGGCCCTCTCCTTCCCAAGCATCTTCATCTGAACCTTTGGTTGACTACACACAAGGGGGATGTTTGCAGTTTCATGTGTGTTTTTCCTCTTGATGAGACTATGTCTATATCCCTTCAGCTTCAAACCCAGGGCTGGGCAGGTTCTCACCTCTTTAGAAGTCTGACTTAAAAAGAAAAAGAAAAAAAAAGAAGCAGTGAATCTCGTGGCAACCTACAGCAGGAGGGTTCTAGAGAAAGACTGGACTAAAAAAGCAGCCTGCTCAAGCCCAGGGACAAGAACAGTTTAATTTAGAAAAGCCTGTCTTCTCTTTCAAATGGCTGGCTAGTTGTTGCCAGGACAAGCAGAGAGCTCCGACTCTTTATGAGAAAGAATCCCACCCCATCCCACCCCATCCCACCCCCATGACCCTGGAACTACCTCTCTCCAGACTGGCTGCCCACCACCACCACAATCTGGCTGTGTAAATCCATTTTGCCCTTCCCCAAAGAAGCCAAGATCAGAGTGTGAAGTTGCTATTGAGGATTCTCAAAACCGCCTGCTCATACCTCACCTATGTGGCTGCAAGTATTCTCCCATCATGAACTGCCTGCCTGTCTCCTCCATACATCTTGTCCCTGCTGGGGCTGGCCCTGGGTTCCTGCCTTAAAGCTGCCTCCTAGCTTCTACCACTCCCTGCCTGCTTTTTTGCTCTGGACTCACATGTGGTTTGTCTTTATCCCCAGAGTCCATCATGCTGGAAGTGGGAGGGTGCTGGAAGTGTACACCACCCAACCCGGGGTCCAGTTCTACACGGGCAACTTCCTGGATGGCACGCTGAAGGGAAAGAATGGAGCTGTCTATCCTAAGCACTCTGGTTTCTGCCTCGAGACCCAAAATTGGCCCAATGCTGTCAATCAGGTAAGGCTGCAGGCCGGCTGGTCAGTGTGGTGTTATGTCCACGGTCACACTCTAGGCTAGACAGACGTCATGACACTCAGGCGAGGTCTGTATGACTCAAAAGTCCATGTTGTAGAACAGCTAGAAGTAAAAACCTAAAACCATACCAAACTCTGAAATCTGTTCTACAACTAATTGTTGTGATATACTTTGAAATTTGGTTTTTTGTACATGTTCTTTTTCACATGAAAGAAAAAAAGGTCAATTGTGATGATAAATGCACAGCTATATGATGATATTGTGAACTATTGATTGTACACTTTGGATGAGTATATGATATGTGACTATATAATATGTATCAATAAAAAGTAAATGATTTAGAAAAATTTTTAATTAAAAAAAAAGTACATGTTGGTTCTCTTCCCCACAGCCAAGGTACTAACATGGCATTTACATGCCATAAAAACCAAAAGCTCACATTTGGCACCTTCAAAGTATTTATCAATTTAATGTTTCTGCCTGTCAATCCCTAGTCATTTACTGAAACCACACTTTTGAAATTTTCTGTCTCACCTTCCTGTTTACTTCCTCACAACATTTTCTAGCTATTGACTAGAATAATGGTGCCAGTCCATGATAAGAATATAATCAACACATTGCTTCCTTCATTGAGAAAGTCTTGCTGCGACCAGACATACTAAGTGATGGAGGCGATTTTCATTCTGGCTCAAACTCTTTATCTTTATCTCATTGCAAACCAATAATAAATAGTTATTGTACTAGCAACTAGTCCACAGAGCACCAGTCTTAAGCACACACTGAATTTTCAAATTGTTAGTTGTGTGACCAGTAGGGCCTGGGCTGGCAGAGTATAACTTGTGTTGTTTTTCCTTTCACAGCCCAACTTCCCTTCTGTGTTGCTGAGGCCTGGTGAGGAGTATAACCACACCACCTGGTTCAGGTTTTCTGTGGCTTAAGGAAGTGTGAAGACATGACTTGTTCTAGAGCCAGGCTGGCAGCTTCCTCCAAAGTCTATTTCCTGTATAGAGATGAGGTGAAGATTTAGAGGCTTCTAAAGTGATCCAGTGAACTAAAATCATACAAATGGTAGCTGTCATAATAATCAGTTCAGTATTGATTCCCTAGGAGCTTTTCCAATGAATTCCTCTAGGCCATGCCTAATGACCAGCTGTAGTGTCTAATGACCAGCTCTAGTGTCTGTGTAATTCAGAGGGCAAGGGAACCCAACCACCAATGCCATGATCTAAGCCCTGACATTAACCCAGGAGTGCTACCCGGGACCCCTATGCTCAGAGGTGGTGGTACCTAGCCAGCTGTTGTTGGTTCCATCTCTCTGCTCTGCCTCTTTTTTTTTTTTTTTCCCTAATTTTCACCCTGCCTTTCTTTTATCCTACTCATTCCTTTTCTCCTGTTTCTTGTTCTTCTACCCAAACCACCTTACCCTTGTGCAGCACCTTAGAGTTTTCAAGGTCATGTTCATTCAACACAATGGCAAATGGAGTCCTCTGCCTCTGTATAAGGCAGTAGAGCTTGAGAGATAGGGAGCTGAGGCTTAGAGAAGTGACCCACCCAAAGGTATGCAGCGAGTAAAAATTTCAGCCAGACTTGAGCTCAGACCTTGTGAATTCAAGTCTTCTTCTTTTCCTGCTTGGTCTGCCAGAGCATTCCCCAGGTCACTGAGGGCCAAAGAGGGGTCTGACCCTTGCAGTAATTGTTAGAACTAGCTTTCTCACTTTTATGAGAAGCCAGAGTTTAACTGTCTCTTAGCCCTAGAAGAATCCGTAATTTATACTCTCTGTTATTGGAGTAAACTGAGAAAGCCTAGCCAAACCATTGGAGGCAGGTGCTGTGTTAGTGTCAGGAAAGTGATTTGCCTTTTGAAGCAGTGTGTATTACACAGGGCATGGAAAGTACATGGGGTGTTCTGAAGACATGGCTGAGGCCTCCTTCCTTTCCTAGATAAATGAATTATCAGTGAGGGGGTTGGGTGATTTTTAAAGGAATATTTCATACTATTTACTAGTAATCAGTTCAAATAAAACCAAATCTATACTTTCCAAAGACTCCAATTCTTGCACTCATCTTTAAATCCATTAGCCATGGACTCTTGGGAGATGGAGAGTATATGGTATATTCAGGATTCTATTGTGTCTGAGATGAGCCTTGACATTTTCCTAGGGGAAAGACTTACTTTACCAGAGGTCCCCCCTGCTTATTGTAGCTTCCTCTTTCTTAGCAACCAATAATAAACCGAAGCTATTTAGTTTTTAACTCATGTTCACAAAGTCCTCTGCTAGATCTTTTTAAGGGACTCAAAAGAGGTACTGTCCAAGAGAGGTAGTACCTTCCCCCAGGGATCTCACAGTCTCTCTTGGGAAGACAAAACTGATATACATCTAACAGTTAGGTGATGTACAGTTGACTCCATGGTAGAGCTGGGGCCCTGAGCACTAACTTTGGCCCTGCCATTTACTACATAAGAACCTTGGTGAGCAAATGGAACCTGTGTTCCCACTTACTGCCATTTACTCATCAGAATCTGAGCTCACTTGGCCTCAGTTTTGTCATCTGTAAGATAAAGAGGTTGGACTTTAATTATCTGGAAGATGGGTAAATGTCTGCAAGGTTAAAACTAAAGCTGGGCCACTACTCAAGTTCTTTTTCCCTAGGCCCTCCCTGTGGTTGGGATGAAGGTCTGAAAGGGTGGATGACAAAGGCTCAAAAGCTGACCAGAGATGCATCCTGGTTTCCTGGAGCTGGAGTCTTGCTTCTCTTCCCTACCAGGGTTGAGCAGGCAAGTGGAGGCCTAACCATACTACTGTTTACAGCCCTATAGAATTTATTCTGATATTACACATCCTTCTTCTGGTACCCTCTAGACAACTGAATTCTGCTACCTCCTCACCAGGATTCTCCATTAGTGGCTCATTCCCACCTTACTACAATGTTGTCAGTGTTTTCTGAATGACTATTTCATTGACCCCGTATTGTAGTAGAGAGGTCCTCATTAAAAAGAAGTGACCACTAACTGGAGAAAGTAACACTGCCAGAGTGGAAGATTTAGAACGCAACCCCATAGCCAGTATATGTTCCAGTATACACTCAAACGTCCCCAGTTTTCCCTTTCAGAGAGGAAAAAATCTAACTTTGATAACATATAGTGTTGGTAAGTAGAGACGTTTTACTCAATCACTATTGGTAGAAAAGTAAATTAATACAACTTTTGGGGAAGGACATTTGACAGAATCAGTATTGACATGCTTGCAAAATCCATGACCTAGCAAGTTCATGTTAAGAAACAAGGCTGTTCTCTGCAACCTAATTTGTAATCATGAAAAATGGGAAACTACCTAATGCCATTGTATTAGTTTCTCAGCTGCTAAAGCAAATACCAGTGGGTGGGCTGCACTAGGAATTTATTGGCTCACAGTTTAGAGGCTAAAAGGCTTCCTTCCTCCTGGGGTTGGTATCTTCTGGCTGGCTTTCCCCACACATGACAGTACACATGGCAGCATCTCCTTTATCTTCTGCGCTCCATTAACTTCTGGCATCTGGCTGCTCCCACGGCGTCTCTCTCTGGCTTTCTCTATAAGGCCTCCAGTAATAGGATTAAGACCTATCCTGATTCAGTTGTGCCTCCACTTTAAGTGAAGTAACCTCATCAAAGGATCCTTCTAATGTGTTCCCACCCCCAGGAATGGATTAAGCCACCACAGCCATCGCTATAAGAATGGATAGATGAGTATCCACAGAATGGAATACTATGTGGATGTTAAAAAGGATGAGGTAAAAATATGCACAGTGTGCTGCCATTGTAAAAAACAAACACCTGCATAATATTTGTAAAACCTGGAAGGGCACACTACATTATTAAGTGACTTGTAAAAAAATAGAATTTGGAAGGGAAAGGAGGACTTTCACTTTTTACTTTCTTAGCATTGTTTGAATTGTCAAAGACAATCACCTTCCTTTTGTAACTTTGAACTTACAGAAAAGCTGCAAGAGCAGTACAGAAACGCCCATCTGCCCTTCACTCAGAATCCCATTCAAGTTTCCCCACCCGTCTCCATGATCACCTTCCTAGCAAAAGCATCCCATCCAGGATCACAAATTGTTCTTGGCTTCTTCAGGCTCCTTCAGTGTGGCACAACCCCTCAGGCCCTTATGACCTTAACATTTTCAAGGGTTGCAGGAAAGTTATTTCGTAGCATGTCCCTTTATTGGGGCTTGTGTGATTTCCTCATGGTTAGATTCCTGTGGCTTATCTTCAGCATGATGCTGTGCTCTTGGCACTGCAGCCGTCACATAGTGCCCGTGACCAGCTTGCCCCATCATTTGTTCCCTGGAGTAAGGTGCTGTCTGCCACGTATCTCCACTCTGCAGTCACCAATGAATACATTAAGCAAGGGGGCTCACAGGTGAGACACGAAGCTGATCGCAACCTAGCTCACCTTTTGTGTGTTATGGCTGACTTAACTGCTTGAGGCAGGTTTATAATCGTCTAGTACTAGAAATCATCAGGAAACCCTAAAGAAAAAGAGAATGTGTTGCTTTACACAAGGAAACCTAAAACTACAAATTAGTTCTCACTTGAATGGCTTCTAGGTTTGAGAATACATTTATCACCCAAGTACTTTGTTTTCCTCTGTTCTAAAAAGAATCACTTTTATAATAAGCCAAGTTTACAGTAACTCACATAAGGATATTCATGTTTAGGGCAGTTGAAAGAAGTTATTGGTGTTTTAATTAATTGTATTTAAGAAGGACAGTAAGAAAGAAAGGCTTTGCAAACAATAAATCTGATAAAAATAAAAATGGATTTTGGGAAACTAACCTTTTGTGGTAGTAACCTATTAATCTTTTTTTCACAACACACACACACAGAAAAGAGAACTTTGATTTAAGACTTTTTACATAGTTGAGACATGTAGAGTATAACATGCAAGCATAATTGTATTTTATGAGTTTATGAAGAATCACTGAAGGCCTCAGCAAAAAAAAAATTTACAGTCTAATAATTGGACACTTTTAGTTCATGTAAGATGGTGAAAACAAAAGTGGTATTCAATATGGAAAACATCATACTACTACAGAACTATTAGTCTTGTGAAGAATGCAAATATTCACTAAAATGGACACGCCAAGCCCTCCACCCCTAATGCCCTCCATATACGTACACTTAACCAGGCTAGTGCTGTATTATTCTGAGTTCTCATTCTTTACGGGTGAGCATATTATAGACTTCAGTTCAATAATCTAATATGTGTCTCAAATTTATAAGTCCTAAGTTCTTATCATTAGTTGTGGGATTTTCATTTTCCCAATTCCCACTTGCTTGCCTACACAATAAGATGTAGTATTTTAAAATTTGCACAAAAACTGCTGTGAAGACTAAGGTGGCATACCGTTAAGGTGGAACTGCTGTGATGGTTAAATAAATAACAGATAACTGGACTTCCGGGTCAAGATGGCGGCTTAACAATGTGCGCGTTTTAGTTCGTCCTCCAGAACAACTACAAAATAACCAGAAACAATACAGAACAGCTCCTGGGGCCACGTCAGTGACCAGACACACAGCGTACCCCAGTCTGGACCAGCTGGACCGGCTGCGAGCCCCCTCCAGAACCATGAGTTCCCAAAGCTTCTGCGGCCAGCGCCCCTCCCCCACAGGCCGCTTCCCAGAGGGGAAAGGAAAGGACTTTACCGGCAGCAGGCACTGGGCACAATCAAACGCCAATTGTGGAACTAATTAACAAATTCTGACTACTAAAATTAGGCCCCCAGCTTAGGTGAACCTGATCAAAGCGGAGGTTGCTCATTTTTGGCCCGGCACCAAGGGGGCAGGACTGACAGAAAAAGGGGGAAAAAAAAAAGAAGGAAACAGAGGTTTTTGTGGCTGTGTATCTACAAAGGCTTGACTGCCTCCGGATACAGCGGCAGGACTTTTCAGGCTGCAACTGCCCCAGGCATAGGCAGAAGTGAGCTCTTTTGGGGGCTTGTCTGGAGCCTGTGCCTTCCCCAGGGGAGGGGTGAAGCCCAACTCAGGTGGAATCCCTCCCTCAAGGAATTCAGACCCCAGGGCTTGGTAATTTGAAGCCATTAAAACCAGCCCACAACCTCTCCTCTGTCTCCACCACACCCCCAGCCAAAGTTAAAGGTACCGCATCATCTTATGCTGGTGGGACCTGCAGTCAGACAAGCGCCACACACAGGGCAGGATAAGAAAAACAAATTCATCCAGCAAGAAAACCCTAGATAAACGAAGTGAAAGCAATCTCCAGAATAAACTAATTAAGGTAATTAAATGCTTAGACGCCAGCAAAAAATAACAAATCGCACTAGGAAAACTGAAGATATGGCCCAGTCAAAGGAACAAATCAACAATTCAAATGACATACAGGAGCTGAAACAATTAATTCAGAATGTACGAACAGACATGGAAAACCTCATCAAAAACCAAATCAATGAATTGAGGGAGGATATAAAGAAGGCAAGGAAAGAACAAAAAGAAGAAACTGAAAGTCTGAAAAAACAA
>PVIY010064901.1:0-10010 GCA_004026745.1 Myrmecophaga tridactyla
GGGCTATTCTAGCACTATCGAATTTCAGACTTATCACGAAATCCCCCGTGCCGGGCCTCTGCATCTGAGCATGCTGCACCTGCCGTGTCTTGAAGCATTCGATGCCAGCGTCGTGATTCAGCCCTGGGTCGGCACCTTCCTTCACCCAGATGTCTTCTGTACCACGCCCCGTCCTCAGTCCCTCACGCATTTCTCTGTCCTGAAAACTTCAGACCCCAAACCCACCTCTTCAGGTGGTGGCAGTGCCCTGGGCCTCGCGCACCCTCCTTTTATCTGTGCGTCCACCTCGTGCCCTGTCGCTCCCTGGCCCCTCCTCTGGGGCTCCGTCAGAGTCCAGCGGCTCAACCGGGATTTATGAGCCGTGGCTCCCACGGGGCCCAGCAGGGACCCCAGTCTTCCCTCCAAACATGCAGGTCAGCTAAAGGACCGCCATGTTTTTGCGGTTTTATGACTTGGAGTTCCTGAGGCACATTTTGTTTTTAAGTAATTGGTTCTGTTGCTAATTATGTTTGAAGGTTTGGCGGTCTGGGGCGAGGCGTGCCGCCCTGGCAGATTCCTGCTGTGAGTAAGGGTAAAGCCTCGGCAGGAGCTGCGATGGTCAGGGTTCTCTGGGGGAGCAGACTGACAGGATATACAAATATATATGTGTAAATATGATGTGACTTACTAAAGCGATTGGCTCGTCGACGTGGGGAGTACAGTCTGAATTCTGGGCTTGCCCCAAGTTGAGAATCCAGTGAAGGTTTTGACAAGTTTCCCAGGAGAAGCCGGCTGGCTGAGGCAGAGGTAGAATCCTTCTTTCTGACTTCTGAAATCATCCGTAATTATATATGTTACTACAATTCAAAAAAAAACAAAACAACAACAAAATTGCATGATGATATTTCATTTCAGACTTAGATGACTTTGTGCCGTGTTATTTTTCAACTGCATCCCCGACACTGCCTGAGCCCGTCTGAGGTGTGGGGTGAGGGCAGGGGCCTGCTCGTGCCTCTCTGAGCTGCTGGGGTGCGGTCAGCGGGGGCAGGAGCCGGCACCCCATCTTTGCTCTTGGATGGCCGGTCTCCCCTCAGCTGTGTCCTGGAACCCGGTGTTCAAGGACCTGCACTGCCCGGGCCTGGGGGTCTGGGTGGGGCTGCCTGCCTGGCCGGTGCCCTCCTGACCCCCGAGTGCCGCGGGGGCAGTGGCCGGAGGGCTGGGTCCTGAGCGTGCCAGGAGGGCTGCTGGCCGCGGTTGGGGGCCTTGGCGGTGAAGGAGACGAGAGGCAGGGGAAGGAGTGAGGCTGTAGTGCACTGTGACGCTGAACACATTATGCCAAGTGGGAGAAGTCAGCACAAAAGGCCGCAAGCGGTACGAGTCCTTCTGGACAAAACGCACAGTCAGGTCAGTCCTCAGAGGCTGGAAGCAGGGGGCTGGCCGCCAGGGGCCGGGTGGACGGGAGAGCGGGCAGTTGCCGCAGGGCCCGTGTCCCCTGGAGGTGTGACATGCGCTGGAACCGCACAGAGGGGCAGCTGTGAGTGTGCTGAATGCTGCTGAATTATACACTTCAAAATGGGTAATTTTATACTATTTGGGTTTCATCTCAGTTAAAAAAAAGAAAAGGCCATTGAGTACAAGGGCCGTCTGTCCCTGCGTCCACCCCAGCTCCTGCTTTCGGCCCGGGAACCGCGTCCTGGCACCTGGGCTGGGAGGGAGGCGGGGGCTGCGGGGCAGGGCCTGGGGACCACCCTGGGGGCCCCCCACCCGCCCTGCCTCTGCCCCAGTCCGTGCACAGGAGTGGCGCCCACGGACTGCCCAGCGAGGGCAGATGGGGAGGATGTTGAGTTGGTTTTCAGGCTCCAGAAATTAAAAAAAAGATTGTTACTAAAGTCAAAGAAAGGAATGAGGACCTGCTGGTGGGAAAACACTCAGCGTGGGGATGGCACCATAGGACCTACGGAGGACACAGAAACTCAGGTAACAGGCCGACTTGTGTGCCCTCCTAGGTTTTCAACATGCATCCGTTCTCCTGGTTATTTGGGAATTCCGCACTCCCGTGGCCATCGTCATGCCTGCTAATGTGCCCTGTCACTGTCCACTGTGGCTGGTGTCTGAGGCCTGGGTCCCCACTGGCCCCACCTTCCCCAGCCCGGAGTCCTGTTTAATTGGCCCAGGACACGGTCTGGGGACCGGATTTTTAAAGCCCCCCCATCCCCCCATCCCTGATGATTCTCCTGTGCGGCCAAGTCAAGGATAATTGCTTTAGTCAGGAAATGGGCCCAAAAGGAACTGGGGGTGGTCTCAGCTGTTCCCTTAGAATGAGGGGCTGCCCCAGGAAGGGGAGCCAGAGGGGAGCTGGCCACAGGGTGGGAGGTCGGAAGGAGAGAGAGGACTGGATGCCTTGAGGCGGGGAGAGCAGCGGCGGGGAGGCCGGAGCAGCCCCCAGGGCTCTGCAGGGCCTGAAATCCCCTGCAGCCGGGCGTGGCCGCCGCCGGGTCAGCCAGCGAGCCGGTCAGTGAATCCAGCGGTCACAACCATCATCCACACGGCAGGCCCTGCCAGCCCCTTACCCCTCCTTCCCGAAATACTTTCTTCTCCGCTTCTGGGAACTGCTTTCTCCGTTCTCCTTGTCCTGTGTCGCCGGTTCATAGTCAGCGTCCTGTGCTGGTTCCGCCGCATGTCCCTGAGGTCAAGGATGAAGTACCCAGTGTTAGTCCCTGGTTATTTTCTCTGCCTACCTGTGGGCACTCCATGCTGACCTCACCCATTCTTGGTACCAAATGCCACCCGTATGTTAACTTCCCAGTCTATGTTTCTGGCCCAGACCTTTCCTCCAAACGCTGGATGAACTCGTCCAGTTGCCTGCACAGCATCTTCCCATGGGGAGGTCCTAGGTGTTTCAGACCCAGCGTCCACACAACAGAGTTCTGATTTTTACTCCCAAACGTGCTTCTCTCGTAGTGCTTCTTGTCATAGGGCATGGCAGTGCCATCACTTCAGTTGTGCAGGTTGAAAATCTTGGAATCCTCCTTGATGTACTTTTCTCTCTCTCACCCCCTCTCCCCAAATTCTGTCAGCTCCACCTTCCACACATGCCCAGGGCCCTCCCCCTGCACTGTCCCGGCCACCGCCCTCCCCAGGCTTGAGTCCTCAGCAGCCCCCTCTCTGTCTCCCCCTCTACCGCGTGCCCTCATCATCCATCCTCGACACAGCAGTAAAACCAACTTTTAAAACTTAGCACAGATCCTGTCCGCTCTCGGCCCCTTCAAGGATAAAAACCAGGACCCTCCCAAGGCCAGTGCCCACGAGCCCCGCCCACCACCTGCCACACTCTCCTGCCTCAGGGCTATGAGCTGGAGTCACTCTTCCAGGTTCCTCTCCCAGAGGAAGTGGCCATGGACTCCTTCTCAGAGCACATTCTTTAAATGCATCAGATAAGATGCTTAGTGTTATAAAGAGAAACAGTTAAAATCAAAATACAAATATCAAAATATTAATAAGCCAAACATATGATCTAGTAATATGTGTGCTTTAGGAATGAATGGGGTTGAGTAATTGCCATAATATTGAAGTAGTGACGGCATAGAAGGTATTTTAAGATATTCGCAACAACTACAAAGTGGTATGAAAATATCTGTGGTTTCTGTTGGTGACCAAGTCAGAGATACTTCTAATAGTGTTTGCTGCTCACATTCACAATTGACAGAAATGCTGAGTTTGTGAGAAGGCACAGAGACCCAGAATCCATCTGTGCCTCCATGGGAGGTCCAGGCCCAGATTAAGAGGCTGTGTCAGGGCTCTCGGTGTGCTGCTCCCTGTGCTGAAATGCTGTTCCCTGCTGTCTGCCCACTTTTTAACTTGTCATAGCTCTTGCTATGCCACTCCCTCTGCTGAAATGCTGTTCTCAGCTGTCCGCCCGCTTTTTAACTTGTCAGGGCTCTTGGCGTGCCACTCCCTCTGCTGAAATGCTTATGCCTGCTGTCCACCCACTTTTTAACTTGTCAGCACTCTCAGCGTGCCACTCCCTCTGCTGAAATGCTTTTCCCTGCTGTCCGCCCGCTTTTTAACTTGTCTGAGCTCTCGGTGTGCCACTCCCTCTGCTGAAATGCTTTTCCCTGCTGTCTGCCTGCTTGTTTAACTTGGCTGACGAACTTTGGGAAGCCTGTTTTCAGGTTAGAATGGACAGCCCTGTTGCGTACCTGCTCCTCAGCATGTAGGAGTGAATGTATCTGGAATGCCTCAGGGTGTCTCACAGCAGGAGGCTTTACTACTTGAGAAAAATAATTGAATTGTGGAGAGCAGGTGTGAATTAATAAAGATCCTGAATTGCAAAAAGTTTTAAAGCCTATTAACTATTTTCAAAATTTTTCATTCACTTAGGCAAGGAATGCTTAATAGAGGTCTTAAGTAATCTCCTTTGATTAATAGGTAATTATTTAAATTCACCCACCAGTTATTCATATGTTGTAGCCACTAATGAAATGCTTGAAGGGACGTCTGAAATGATTTGCAGTTTTTTCTTTCAGAATATATAAGGAGGTCGTTTTCTACCCAGCGGGGAGTGCAGCCGTTCTCTAAATTACCAGTAACGAGGGGCCACTGCACAAAATGTGCCTTTTTCCTGGTGTCTGCATCGCTTCCCTGTTCAAGCCTAGAAGAGCAAGGGGAAAACAGAGAGTTTAAAAATAACTGAGAGTGAGTGTAAGGCAGAAATAAAAATAGAGCTGGAGGGGGGTGCGAGGGTGGTTCCGTGGTAGAATTCTTGCCTACCATGCGGGAGACCCAGGTTGGATTCCTGGCCCATGCACTTCCCAAAAAGAAACCAACAAAAAAATTTCAACAAATGGTTCTGCAATAATGGGCTACTCACGTGGAAAAAGAAATGAAATGTGACCTCACCATACAGCATACAAGAAATAAAAATAAAATAAAAACATTCAATCCCAGAAATAAAATTAACATTAGAAGCAGAAAGTAGTGAAATAAGGGCAAAATTCAGAGGAACAGCACAGAACAGCACTGCTGAAATCAGTGAGACCCAGCGGAGGGATGCGAAGCAGAGAGATGGACAGCCACACAACCTGTGCTCCCAAACGAGAGAGCGGAGTGAAGAGAGCAGACATGAAACTTAAAGATTAAAAAAATAATAATAACAGATGGAAACAAGACTATAGCTCACAGATCGAAAGCCCTGAAGGGTTCTAGGCAAAATGAATGAGAAAATAGTAGTATTTCCTGATTATACCCTGGCAAAGTTTTTAAAGACTTCCAGGCACAGAAAGAATCGTATAGGAATCCAGAAATGAAAAAAGCCAATAAATAACAAGTATAGCTTTCTTTAAAGAAAATGACAAGTAGGCTTTCCTCAGACATCATCAAAACTTTAAATCCCACATGAGAATGGATGGCGTGAACAAAATATTGAAGGAAAATAGATACACCACTCCTCTCCTGTGGCCAGCTAAGGTGTTGTTTCTTGATGAGGAGAAGAGAAGAAATTCTTAGATATCCAGGGGCTTATCATCTGTGCTCTCCACTGGCTTCTCTTTGTGGGAAAATTACCGTGAGATGCTCCAGTATCAACCAAGAAATGAATCACAATTAGGACCTCAGGCATGGCAGCCTTGCACGATAAAAGGAGTGTTGATAAAACGTTAAAACAACTGAAATATAGAATCTAATCTCAGTTTCTTTAAAACAGTGACTTAAAACAGGTTGCAGATCTCAAAAAGAATCAAGAGGCTGCATAATGAAAAATAACATAAAATGAGCAGAATTTCAAATCCCACATTATAGCAGGAAAAAAAAAAAGCATAAGAGACAGAGGTTAGGACAAAAGCTTCAAATTTCCTTAACCTAGAAGGGGGATTCGGAGCTGCTTCTATTCATAGCATCAATTATCAGAGAAACGTTTGGGTTTTTGAAATTAACTCTTTAAAACTTAAGGGTGAGAAATAAATTGAATGCAGAAAAGCGAGGCGCCGTGCAGTGAAGAGTCGTGGCTGGCCCGTAAGGGCCGCTCCGTGGCGCCTGCAGAGCGGCGCTCAGGAAGGGCCGCCCGGCACGTAGGAGCGGACAGGGGACAGCTCTCGGCCTCCTCCTCCTTACAGAAAAGCCGGCTCAGCACGCGCTCTGCGCCTCGCTGTTTTCAATTGAGAAACAGCGTGTCTTGGGGGTCCTTCCGTGTCTTGGGGGTCCTTCCGTGTCTTGGGGGTCCTTCCGTAGCATGCACAGGGCGCGTCTGTGCCGTTTTCCATGGTGGCGCACGCTGTTCCGTGGCGTGGAGGTGCCGGAGACTCCTCGGGGAGCCTCTTCTGGCTAGGCATGTGGACGGAACCCAGCGGTTTGCTGTAATGAACAATACGGCGGAAACCTGGGTGCTGCTGTGCTGGTGGGCTGATTCCCCGGAGAGAAGATCGCTAGGTCAGAGGAAAAACGCAGTTGTAATTCTGGTAGATTTTGGCAAATTGCTGTGAAGGTTTTTTTAAAAAACGTTAAGGTGATACTTTTAGAATTTAAAATGTAAGGTTTAGCTTCCACATTATAGGAGGGAAAGGAAAAAGATCAAGAGGCAAGGTCGATAGATTCAGAAAACAGTGACACCTGTGAAGCCAAACATACGTGTGATCGCCATAAATATTAAGAGGGTTTAATATTCCTATTAAAAGCCAAGGCTCTCAGATTGGTTTTCCAAATAAAGTCTAATTATATACTATTACAGGAGACATCTAAAACAAAATTACACACCGAGTTTTAAAGTTTGTGCAAAGCCAACTTTACAAAAAAGAACAGTCCCAGAAGTAAAATCAGACAAGGTAGGATTTGAGACTGAAACAAACATGATAAAAATGAGTTCATTTTAAAAAGCACACACAATAAAGTGAAGACACCATGAATTTATGTGCTGAATAAAAATATAAATAATAAATCTTAAAATGGGGAAAACACAAGAAATTGTCTTAGAAATAATAGTACTGGGAGACTTGAACACTTTTTCTGCACATAAGACCTCACGTCTGCACAAATAAATGGAGATAAATACTTTGAAAATGTAATTATTAAGATTTAATTATTAATATGTTTTTAACTTTAAAACCTAAAAAGAAATAATATACTTTCTTTTCAAGTATCTTTAGAACATTTACAAAAATTGTTTGTGTATTAGACTACACATACCCTTTAGAGGTTCCAAGAGGATGAAATTATACATTTCTTCTACATTTTTGTATACATACAAATATACTTCTACATTTTTGGATCACAAACGCACTAAAGATAAAACCCTGTTGCAAAAGGATAAATGAGTACAATGCCGACGTTCTGGAAGTTTTAAAAATAATTTCTGGGCGGTGTGACGGTGGCTCAGTGGCAGAATTCTTACCTGCTCTGCCAGAGACCCAGGTTTGCTTCCCCGTGCCTGCCCGTGCAAAACTGATAATACTAATAGTAATAATAATAACTTCCTAAGGAACTTGTGAATCAAAGAGGAAATCAAAATGCAATTTACCAGCTTCTTAGGACATAATTCTACTCCTGAGCCTTGTCTATGCTCCTCCTGTGCTTTCTCCCTGAACCACCTCATTTGGTTTTATGATCTCAGCAGTCATTTCCATGCTAATGATTACACCCCCGGCCAGGCATCTACCCTGAGACCCAACGTGTGGCTCATCGTTCTCTCCAAAACGCTTCCTCTTTGAAAGGATTCCAGTCATCAGGCCCGCCTGGGATGGGCAGGTCGCCTCTCCCTCTGATCCCAGGTTAGTGCCCACAGCTGGGAGCGTCGGCTCATGGCGAGGATGTAATCAGGTTTCTAACCCGCAGCACTGCGTAGGGAGTAAGAGAAACGTGGCCCCCAGGAGCTATCACCGCTCGGCTTTTCTAGGGCACGTCCTCCCCTTAGCCCGGCACAGCCACTCTCAGTCTTTGCTTCCTACAAGTTGATTTTAGCGTTGGTAGGTCAACGGTTTCTCTGAAGCCACCCGACAAGTGCTCTGAGAGCTCGTGGCGGAGTCTCCTGGCTTGCTGGAGGACCCGGACCTGGTTCCAGAAGCCGGAGCCCAGCCTGCAGCAGGATGCCAGAGCTCACCCTGCCGCTGCCAGCTCGGGGGCCCCGTGAGATGGAGGATCGCGCAGGGACAGGGTGCGCTCTGCTCACTCCAGGGCCACCCGGCTGCGGGGACCGGCGTCCGCTGAGAGAGCCGGAGGTGGCCCAGGAGGAGAGGACAGCCGCCACCCCGGCTCCGTGGACCACAGTGGAGTCCTCCGAGTTGTGAATTCCAGGCTCTGGGAGATGCTGAGTCTTCCCAAGGTTTGGGGGAAATTCTTGCCTCCCTCGTGTGCCCTGTGGGCCAGGCTCTGGCCGCGCTGCTGACCCACACGCGACAGCTATACACTTCCTTGCAGCCCCTAAAATGATTGTCTCTTACACAGGCATTCATGAGCACGACATTTTCCCCTGAAGATCTCCTATGCCTTGCAGAATAGGCACAGCAAGCAACTTTAGGACCTGTATGAGACGTTTTTGTTTTCCAAACACGTCTTCCTGACAGCTCCCCTCCAGGAATTCCTCCCTGGCTTTGCCTCGCCAGCTCCAGTTTCCGACCACTCTTCCTCAGTTCCTACCACTTCAAATTCCCCCCTCCTGATACAGAGCAATGCCCCATCCCTTAATCCTATACATGGAAGGTGTTTGTGAGACCACAGCCCCATGCTCCTTACAGGGTCCCCTACCTGCCATGGAAGAGTCAAAAAGATAAATAATTTTAAATGCATTTTTTCCTGTTATTCATGGTTAAACACATTTGTTGACTTGTGGTCAAAATGCTGGACGTCTCTATAATTTTGTTTGGATGACTGCAGAACCTGGAAAAGCTGTTGCCATGATTGATGCATAACACACTGCTATTGGTGTTTTTATATAAAAATATGCATATATATACACTCACACACACATATATACATAACTTGGATTTTTTGAAATCTTAGCTGTGCTGTCAACTTTGGAAAAAGTATCCCCGTTGTATCATGTTGAGTTGGCATTGTTTATAAATTAACAGCTGTATTGGCCTAGAAACGTCAACCTTAAGTTTTCCCATACGTGGAGGGGTAACGCGCTGCATCAAACACGTAAGGCCTTCCCTTCATGGGTTTGGTTACAGAAACTAATCAAGTGCCCTCTAAACAATGGGCAGAGCTCCTGGCGCGTGCCCCCTACTCCCGGGCGTGCTCTTAAAGGAATTGCCTGTGTTGTTTTGGTTTTGCTCCTAAGGTGTCCCTGAACCTGGGGTGACGTGGTTGAAGGGAGGAGGAGCCGTGGGTGACAACGCGTCCCTGCTTCCCGGCGGCTCCCTGCTGCTGCGGAACGTGTCCCGGGAGGACGAGGGCCCCTATGCCTGCACTGCCACCAACGCCCTTGGGAAGGCGACGGCAACCTCTGTGCTTCACTTGCTGGGTAAGTGCCAAGTTCCTGGGGTTCCTGCAGTGCTTCCTGTGATATGTGCAAACTAGGGGGGCCCAGTTTGTTGAGTCTAGGGATGACAGAAGAACACTGGTTTTAACTGTTTCTCCGACCGCTCACTCACCAGGGAGCACCAAGCATGGCGACCTTGCCTGCTGGTTCTCCTGGAGCATGGCCTCTGTTTGATGCCACTGTTGTGCTGAAGTGCCCACACTGGGTATAACTTCTCTGCCCAGATCTCAAGACTTCTGTTTTCTACCTGCACAACTGCTTCACGCCTGATCCCTGTTCTAAGTCAGCAGTGGGCTCTGTTCCAGTCAGGCTGGTTTCCTGCCTTATAATCTATCACCTGGTGTCCCTGAACCACGTGTACGTGTCCGGGCATAATGCACACGCATGCACGCATTCCTGCCTCTTTGAGGCGTCCGGGCATAATGCACACGCATGCACGCATTCCTGCCTCTTTGAGGCGTCCGGGCATAATGCACACGCATGCACGCATTCCTGCCTCTTTGAGGCGTCCGGGCATAATGCACACGCATGCACGCATTCCTGCCTCTTTGAGGCGTCCGGG
>PVIY010064902.1:0-10001 GCA_004026745.1 Myrmecophaga tridactyla
GTAGAATGGGTGGAGACACATTTCCACCTAATCAAGTTTAATACCCACACTTGATTGAGTCACATCTTCATGGAGATAATCTAATTAAAGTTTGTAACATACAGTACTGATCTCATTTACAGAATGTCACCTTGTCCCTGTACTGCAATAACCTCTAATAGGTTTTTATATGGGGCATGTATATCTTCATTCTCTATGCCTTTTATGAGAAATACAGCTACATACCTCTCCCCAAGACTCCATGCCAATAATTCTGTAATCTTGTTCTTTCTTGAACCCGACCAACCAGCCAAACCATCAGCTTTGCCTAAGAATTAGTGTAGATCATAATCTCAGGCCATCTGCTCTTCCAAAGGAAGTTTATACCTAAATGAATTCCTTGAAATACCTCCCTTTAGAAGGTTTTCCCTTCACCACTATCCTTCAGGGTACTCTCTTATAGGATTTATTGAAGTGGCAATCTGCTTCCAGCTGGTGCCAGCATAACATGAAAATCCATTCATAAGCCAGGCCTATCTTTTCTCCTCCTTTGTGAACTGGTCTTAGATAATTCCTCATGTGAGAAGAGAGAGAGTTGGTGAGGAAACAGGAAGCAATGGAAGTCTGAGCCACCTGCTTGTGCAGGTTACTTTTGCTTTCCTCCTGAACCCATATATGCTACCTGATGGGATGTAGTGCCATATAATAGTTGTTGATTTAGTATATATACTATATCCTGAAAAATGGCATTCCATTCCCAAGATATCATCTTTAAGCTGCTGCTTTAGCTACACCTGAAATAAATAGGTCCAATGCTTAATTAAGTTAGCAGCTTCTAAACGGTGCTGTAGGTGATAGGACCAGTAGATCATGTGATCATGTGCCCTATTCCAACTCTGCTTTGCCCTAAAGTGAGTCCTTGGTATGACATGAATTTTCTTGGGTGTTCTGACCACCTCCTAGTCAACCTGAGGGTGAAGGATTCATCCGACCCTAAATGGTATGAGATAGGTATACATGTGACACCTACACATATGATATTGGGAGATGTTCATTAGTCACACATACTTATAGCTTAGGGAAAGAGGAAACTGTATGCCATACAAGGCCACTGTACAGTTGCACTAGGGAGCAGAATGAAACAGAAAGTGGTGTGGGAAGCAAGCTTTGTAATGACGAGAAGGTTGGATGGCCCTTGGTTCCCAAGGGAGGAAATAATTGGCTTCTTTGAATGATTTAATGGGTTGACAGGCTACCAAAGCCCTTTAGGCTGAGTATGGGATGGGGTACAGTAGGTCTGGCTGATAGGGAAATTTTCCCACTGGGTAGGAAGCCTTAGCTGGAAAGAGCAGAGGACTACACAGGTAGGACTTTGGGGCCTTAAGAGGCTCAAAGTTATGAAGGCAGGGCTTTAATAATGTATCTCAATTTCAAGCTTTACAATATCATGGTATATCATATTTATTTATTAAATATTCTGTATACCTTAGGAAAATATTTGTTCCAGAATCATAGAAGTTTGGATTGTGATTATCCTGTTGGTGCTTGCTATAAACTCCACATAATATCTTTTTGCGATACCAACTTTTCTAATAATATATGATATGCTAAGGAGAACAGCCCAAGCAGCAAGGCCATTTGCACACAGCCTCCACCTATTGCAAAAAAATCCTTTCCAGATCTAGGCCCAATTCAAACCTGAAATCTCTTCTCTTCATTCAGTTATGGGTTGGAGCAGTATTCTTTGATATAAAATATTCTTCCTTCAGAAACAGAAAAAGGTATTGTGCATCCTTATTAGTGGTAAGAGGTGAAAAATTCAATAATTTGTCCTTTACTTAGAAGGGATATCCTAGAATGCCCCACACCACTGAATCCCTAAAATTTTAATGATGTCTTACTTTCATGATTCTTCATAGAGTTAATCTTCCACCATCTAGAAAGCATGTGAATTAACAAAATCTCTGGAGCACTTTCCACTTCTTACTCATCTAGTCTGATAAGCATGCTGTCATCAATTTAATGGGCCATTATGAAGTTCTGAGAAACATCAAGATGGCCCACGTCTCTTAAAACTTTATTATGGAGTAGAAGAGCAAGGAGGTGGAGAAGAGACCCAGATTACAGCAGCAGTGGTGGCTGCTGAGGACCCGTATCCTTCAGGTTTTGTCCAAGGCAAACTGCACCTGCTTTCTAGCACCCTCTTTCTCTTCCTCTTCAGTGCCAACTGTAGAACTCTTCACTGATGGGAAAGTAGTTGAATCCAAAAGTCACAAATGGATTGACACCCAAAGCACAGAGATCAATGAGGTCATTATTTGGGTCCCTCAGGCCACCAAGGCTGAAATGGAGGCAGCTGTTCCTTCCTTCAGACTTGCTTTTCCTCCATAGACAAATGCTTCATTCTTAGTCTATTAACAGTTCCTGCTTTGCTATCAGTATTTCATTAAAGAAAACTTGAAATTCCCAGGTGAGTTATGTTGGAACATCTAGGGAAGAACCTAGCTGATGCTGAAGGAGTTGTATTTTGAGGCCCTCACGTGGTTGAGCATGCTTATAGAGGAACATCCCTCATGCTAGGAGAAACCATGCCATCCATTACCAAAGACATGGAACTTTATTCCTATTCTTTGCCACTGAGTGTGTGTGTGCAGACATTGCACCATTCAATTTTCTGGCCACAATCCCCCTTTGGATGTTCCCCGTGGCCACAGTATATGGAAATTCCTTCCTAATGAAATCATCAGAGTGGGTCACTGGGACAATTGTGCTTCTTGCTAAGTTGCTTCAGGACTCTGATGCTCCAGATAGGGCATGGAACATCATCCATATGCAATCATCTAGATATTAAAGGAAGCAGCATTGTGGGATCCAACCAGGCAGGAGAGTATGTTTTTGAGAGATGGTAATGGTAAGAGAGTTCAAGTCAACATGGGAGCCAAGAACCGTGGAGTTGTCGTGCCAGAATTCTGATTAGGAAAACAGCCTGAACCAGCTGATTGGGGCAGCATTTGGAGCAGTTGGTCAACAGTGCATGGTTCTTTCAGCAGAGATTCTCATAGGGGATTCCAAGAAATGGGTTCCAATACTGATGGAGCTTGCCAAAAACATGAGAGTCAATGCAGAACAGTCTGGTTCTCATTTTGGTCCTCTGATAAGCCCCCAGGTGAAAGAGCCAAACTGTAATATGATTGATAGTGGAATGAAGGAGGGAGTGTCCATCAGTCTTGATGCATGAAAAATTAAAGTCAGAGGCTATGAAAATGGCCTTTGTTGAAAGAACATCATCCCAAATGTCAAGTGAAATATGACCTATTAAAAAGAAGAGATTTTTGGTCTAGTTCTCGTGTTTCTAGAGACAGAAACATTGGATGAAGCCATTAAGATCTTAAATGACAACCCATATGGAAATGGAACTGCCATCTTCACCACCAACAGAGCCATAGCTCAGAAATATTCCCACCTGGTGAATGTCAAACAAGTGGATGTGGATGTCCCCATTCCAGAATCTTTGTCAATGTTCTAATTCACTGGCTCTCAATCTTCCTTCAGGAATATCTAATATCTATGAAACAGGTGTTCTAGTTTGCTAGCTGCTGGAATGCAATATACCAGAAATGGAACAGCTTTTAAAAAGGGGAATTTATTAAGTTGCAAGTTTACAATTCTAAGCCTATGAAAATATCCAAATTAAAGCAAGGCTATAGAAATATCCAAATTAAGGCACCAACAAGAGGTTACTTTTACCCAAGAAAAGCCAATGAAATTCAGGGTTTCTCTCTCAACTGGAAAGGCATATGGTGAACATGGAGACATCTGATAGCTTTCTCTCCAGACTTCTTTTTCATGAAGCTGCTCCTGGGGCATTTTCCTTCTTCATCTCCAATGGTCTCTGACTGTGTGGGCTCTCGTGGTTCTTACGGCTTTCTCCAAAATGTTTCCTCTTTAAAAGGATTTCAGTAAACTAACCAAGACTCACCTGGAATGAGTGGAGTCATATTTCCCTCTAATCAAAGTTTATTATCAACAATTGGGTGAGTTTGAGAGACAGATTATCTCTGTGGAGATACTCTAATCAAGTTTCAAACATACAGTGCTGAATAGGGATTAAAAGAAACAGCTGCTTCCACAAGATGGGCCAGGATTAAAACATGGCTTTTCTAGAGTACACAATACTTTTGAATTGGCAGACAGGACATCTAATTCTACACTCAAAGACCATCTCAGTAGAAAGAAGAAAATGCTACTCTTTCTTCACCTGCTAGCCATGTCTACACTGGGCCATCAAAGAAAAGTTTATTCCAGACTCAGTCCATCATGGATAATCTCCCTTTACTGCTGATCAACTTCACTTGCTAACTTTGCTCAAATAATTAACATTTTCCTTGTTAGTACCTTGTAACTCAGATCCATTTCAGGACCATTCACCCCAGCAAAGTGACATAGGGAGATTCCTAGTAAAAGTTTGAAACCAGATTTTCACTCTTCATAATTTTATTTTTGAGGTAAACTATTGTAATTGTGAAATGCTTATTGGAATGAAGACTTATATCTGTGTTTTAAGAATTCTCCCCTTTTCTGAAGGTGGAAAGAGGGGAAGGTTAGTGAACATAAAGAAGATCTTGTACTAACCAGAAGAATTCTTGGATCAGGGATAGGATAGACCTACTTCACCCTTGATTGATCCACAAACACAGCTCTATGTAAGTTGCTGATGAGGGCGAGCCCTCTGCCAAGTTCTCCTGAGCCTAATTTATCCCACACTACACAAAAACATCCATTGCTGTTGCTCCCAAAGTTGTGACAACTGCATCTTTCTATTCTGCGGACTGCCACTTTGTTGTCAAAAAGATTTAAGACTATTTTTCAATTTTCTTATTGTCAGCATTCCAGCTTCTAAAATCACCACTTCTCAAGTATTCCTCAGTGTGTATTTTGTAAGTCAATGTATTACTATGTGTTCCAAGTGTTAAGTTTTAGGTTTTGCTTTAGCAATCATTAATTAGTCCTTCAGCCATTAATTAAGACCTCGAAGATGCAAAGTTTAGGCCAGAAGTCAAGGCATGTGTCTGTCATGCAAGTGGCCAAGCCTCTTTCTTACCTTAAGCATCCCTACGTGATATAACTTGCCTTACCTGAATTTTATATGTTCTTTCTTCTTGTTTGGATTTCTCATTAGTGATACTTTTTAATGAAAAGGAATCTTTAATTTAGAGTAATTGACAGGGTCCTAAGAAATTTTAAAACAGAAAATACTGAAAAAACATAAGAAGTAGTGTCCAATTCATGAGAGGTCTTGTATGATACATGTTAAATTTCAGCTATACTCCTGCTAGAACCAGAAGTTTGAACAGGAGGGTGCCATGATCATATTTGATCATTAGGTACACATATCTGAAAGTTTACTGCAGAATGGATTTGAAGATGGGTAAGATTGGGGGCAGGGAGATCATTTAGAAGGCATTTCATTTATCAGTATGAGAAAATATATAAACCTAAGAAAGAAATTGATAATGGAAATGGAGAGGAAGAAATTAAAGTCAGAAATATTGAGGAGACATATTTGTCCATTGGGAATGTAAGACACGGGTGCCACATAGATTCTTGGATTGGACATCTGGGAGACTTATTACAACAGTTCTTGAAGTATTGAGGTAGAATATAAAATCATGAGTTCATCTATCAACATTTTAATCTTGAGGCAGAGAAGGGTTTTCCATTTGTAGACTCAAATACAGTTTTGGGCAAATTTACACTGGAAACCACATCTACAGCCATAGATATAAAAGTCTTCAAGAAGTAGGAAGAATGTAAGGTATTAGTGAATGTTTGGAATGAAAAAAAAATAAGATGTTAAATAGACTCCTGAGTCACCTCAACATTTAGGTAAGCAGAAGTAAAACAATTTCTAACTCAGTGAAAGACACATAAAAGTGTAAGTCAGACATGTAGTGAAAACTATTAACAGGGTGTTTTTATACAAATATTAAAATTGCACTCAGATGAAATTAACAAATGCCCTACTTAAAGTCTATTATACAAATTTTAATTTATTTCTGTCACCTTAAAAGATTTCAGGAAATGAACCTTTTCTGGCAGCAGTTAAGGAATGTAACAAGATCTTTGGAACTTAGGTTTTATTCTATCTGCTGGCATTGTCATAATTAACACATGGGCATTAGAACCCTATGATTATTGCACCTTTAGGCAACACATTAGTATTATACACAGAAAGAAAAAGGTCTTCTCCATATGAAACTTTGCATACTTATCTGGAAAAGGAAATCTTCAACCTTCCATGGAACATAGGACACTCAAATATCAAAAGATCTCTTCTGAATTCCTAATAAGATAAATGTTCTATTGTGAGGATGGAAAAAGCTTTTGGATTGGCAACAAATATAGCAGCTAAAAGCAGAGGGAATTTCACAAACCAGGACATTAACAATGGTATCAAGTCTGGAGTGGTTTCAAGTAAGATAATGGCTAAGTCATTTTGGCATGTGATACTTTTATATGTGGCCTATCCTGTTTCAACCCCTTTTGACTTCACAAAACCAGTGTTCTGGGGTGGAAGCTAGATAGTTTTATCTGTTTAACAAATGAAGATTTTAAAACTTAAGATAAACGTGCTCATGAAGTGTTGGAAAAAGAAAGGGGAAATCTTAAATGTGTTCTGCTATTCCAGAGGTAATTTTATTTTTGAAAAGAAAGTGTTTATGTGTAACAAAGCAAGAGAAGTGAAAAGTTGAAGAAAAAAGAGGTTTAATGTATGCATCGAGACCTTTGGGGAATGTGGTAGTTAGGTTCAGGTGTCAACTTGGCCAAGGGATGGTGCCTAGTTCTGTTGCTGTGGACTTGAATCATTATCATGTAAAACTCATCTATGGTTGATTACATCTGCAGTCAGCTAAGGGGAGTGTCTTCAACAATGAATGATGTTTAGTTTAATTAGCTGGAGGTTTAACAGAAAGAGGTCAGAAGAGAGCTTAAAGTAGCACAACCCAAGCAGCTTAGCATACCTCATCTCAGCACTTACAGCTCTGCCCAGAAGTTTGGTGATTCAGAAAGGAATTGCCTCTGGGAAGACTATTAGAAGCCAGAAGCCAGGAGAGAAGGCCAGTAGACATTGCCATGTGCATTCCCATGTTACAAGAACCTCAGATGCAAGTTAGTTGTCTTTCCTCTGAAGAACTATACATTTTAAGAAAATAAATCCCCTTTTATTAAAACCCAGTCCACCTCTGTAAGTTGCATTCTGGCAGCTTTGGCAGATCAAAACAGGGAGATCTGGGGTATACTTGGCGGTAGGTATTGGTCTTACAGAACATAATGCAGTGGTAAAGATTCTGGACTTCTGGACCCTTGATAAAAATCTTAATTCATCTCTTTGAGATACAGCTTCTGTATCTCAAAGAGATACAGAAAAAAAGGTTATGAACTGAAGATGACATTTTGTTATGAAACAAATAGTATATGTAATATTGAGATAAAAATTGAACCTATCTTATGGACTCATGACAAAGTTTAAAGAACATAGTTACTTTGTACTATGCTCTTCATGTAGGAGGCACTCAATAAATGTGCTCTGTGTTTATTATTGTTCATTAATTATCATTGTTATGATATTGTAAGCTTTACTCACAGATATGCAAAGTTTTATTTTTAACTGTCATTAAATAACCTATTAATTTAAAATGGTTAGGTTAATTATGCCACTGAATCATGTATGTGAATACAGTTAAAAGGGGAAATTCAGGTGGTATATGTGTTTCTAGAACAACAGAAAACACAACCATAGCATTCTGCAGCACAAACAATGAATTATAACCTCAACTATGGACTATATTTAATCATTCTATTATAATAGTTTCTCATCAATCATAACAAAATTTAACCACACTGCACTAAAAATGGGGCAGTGCATGGAAATTGTGTATTTTCTGCAAGACCCTTCTGTACCTCTACCTGTTTTCTAATAAGAAAAAAAAGGTTATGAACTGAAGATGACATTTTGTTATGAAACAAATAGTATAATTAATATGTATTGTGTTCCTGAATTGCTGTGTTCAGCTACTTTCATCCTGGTAATAACTATATGCCACAGTGGTAAGAGATTAATAGGCTAAGAAAGGTTCAGCTGAAGGTTATACCACCTTGTGTGAAAATATTAATGATGTTATGGAAAAGATCACAATGATGTAGTGAAGGACAACCAGGAAAATGGTCAGTAAAAAAAATGATCAAGAAAGACTCAAGAGAAAGAATAACATAATTTAACTATGGGATAAAAATTTCAGTAACCATATTTGGATCTCTACATAATTTTCCATCATATTTTTCCATCAAGTATCTGCTGTGTAATAATTCTAATGGTAACATCATTTTCTGCATATCCTTGATTTCTCCCTCATAGACTAATTGGACATCTAGAATATTACCTAATATAATTAATGAGCAGGTAAAATAGGTAAACTCTTCTCATGCCAGTGATATTTATTATTTTTCATTTTTACCTCAGGTCACTTGAATATCTACACTTTTGTCCCAGTCAATGGGTAAACTAAATGACTCTGTGGTCACTGAGTTTGTATTGCTGGTCTTTTCTTTTCCTTCACCACCAAAATTTGTTCTCATATTGATATGCGCTTTGCTCTATTTTGAGATATTCCTGGGAAAGCTTTTCATCTTATTTTCAGTGATTTTTGAGAATTAAGCTCATAAGCACAAAGGAAGTAGAAAATGATTATTTGGAAAATTCTCAGCCTACCCAGATAGCATGCTCTGAAATTAGGGCCAGAAGTGACGTCCTCAGGGCTCTCCCTGAGCTTATGGGAAGTGAACTCACAAAAAAACCAGGCTCCATATGTGGGCTTATTTGAACACCCCTTTGATAAGAGGGTGTGGCTGAATATTGATCCAGAGGAAGGCAGACTGGGAGTTAACCAGGAAGGATCTGGAGAGAAACAATGGTTCAGACCCCCTTGAGCTATACACAGAGTTGACAAAGTTTTTACAAAATTTGTATAAGCAGAACCACTTATAGCCTGGACGTAAGGGAAAAATGACTTCAAAAGCAGAGTCATGGAAGCAAAGCTTTGACCAAAAGAAATCTCTGTCTAAGAGACAGGGTCCTCTCATGTTTATGGAAAGGGCAGGTCTACCTGGGACTTGGAGGGGGCATGGTTCCCACACCATTGGAGTGTGTCCACCACGACAGTGCTAATAGAATGTGTGTTCTATGCACAAGTATTTTGGGAGTGAGCAGCCACTACCCAAAAACTTGAAGATAGTAGGGCCTACACCTCAGTATTTAGGCAAAGCTAGGCTGCCACTCCAAAGCTCAGATAAGGTAAGCCTAGGCTTAGGCCACAGTATTTGCGGAGAACATGGACAGTGGGCAACACTTGGAAATGGTGGGACTGCCTCTCCAACAGGCCCAAAGAACAAAGCATCATCCAAAGATTACTCTCAGGCCCTGAAATCTAATGTAGTTTACCCTGGTGGGTTTCAGCCTTGCTTGGGACCTTTAGCCCATAATTTCCTTTCAAGTTATCTCTTCTAGAATAGGAATGTCCATCCTATTTGTGCCCTACCATTGTATTTTGGAAGCAGGTAATTTGTTTTCTAGGTTTCACAGGACCACTAATGGAGAGGAATGTTGCCCCAGATGAACCATGCCCATAATTGATTTCTTTCTTTTTTTTTTCCACATGGGTAGGCACTGGGAACTGAACTTTGGTCTCTTGCATGGCAGGTGAGAATTCTGCCACTAAACCACCATCACATTGCCCTCATAATTGATTTTGATGAAACTTTTGACTTAGAGCTGTTCTAAATTGGATTAAGGCTTTTGGGATATTATAATGGAATGAATGTATTTTGCATGTGAATGTATTTAACATGTTCTTTTGGGGTCTAGAAGGCCAACTATGGTAGATTAATTTATGTTATGAACCCCAGAATAAGTAGTTTCTTAATATCTTTTTTATGGGTGTGAACCCAATACAATTAAGAGCTTT
>PVIY010064904.1:0-10002 GCA_004026745.1 Myrmecophaga tridactyla
CAAGGAGGGCACGTTATAGCCATCAGCAATGAGCTAAAGTGGACACCAAAAAACTGATCTGACCTGAAGAGATGTTGATGGTAGCTGAGAGATGAGTGTCCAAGTAAGGTCCTATCTGATCTGCACAATAGACAAAAGCTCTAGGTCTGGTGAACAAAATCTGACTTAAACCCCCCTACAAAATTTCCCAGACCTAGGAGGTTCAAGGGCAGCTCAGTGGTAGAATTCTCACCTGCCATGCAGGAGACCCAGGTTCGATTTCCAGTCCAGACTCTTCCCCAAAAACCAAACAAACAAGCAAAACAAATAAATGGAAAAACAAACAAAAATTCAAGAAATGATGCTGTAAAAACAGGATACTCACATGGAAAAAATAATGAAATGTAGCCCCGCCATACAGCATACAAAAGAAAAAAAAAATTCCCAGACTTTAGCCTGTCCCTACAGACAACCAAAGATGTGTGAGTAAAGGAAAACTGGGTCCACCTACCTGAGTAATGAGGACATTGGCCATAGCAGTGTCTCCAAGGTCCAGGACTTCATAAAGAAGTGGCAGTGGGTCAAATCAGTGGTAGGAGCTGCTGTTTCTTATCAAAGAACTTCCCAAGCTTTGGGTCACAGTACCCAAATCAGTGAGACACAAAGGGGTAGTAGGTGGCCATAAAAGATTGATAGCTGTAAATATTGTATGTTGATTTTTTTAATGTAAACATTTTAACAGTCATTAAAAATTGCTAATTGGAAATATTTTGAACACTACTTATAAGACCCTCTCTAAGAACTTCCTGGATTCAGTAATTTTGTTATTTGGGGGGCATACAACTCCATATATTACACTTGCCTGTCTGCACAATGTTAAGTAGTGGCAACACCACATAAGACCTGCCTGTGCCTTGATTTGCCCATTAAACATTCCAATTAGTCTGATGATGACTTCATCTGCAGTTTTGTTATTAAATGAAATTCTTCAGTCGAGTTTATCTTGCAGATGAATGTAAAATATTGTGTTCCTTTTGCATTTAATTTGCTCTTATTCACAATGTTTTCTACTAACATAAAAGATATGTTTGGTTTTTGTTTCTGTTGATGTTATTTTCAATTAAATGGTTACTTTTCAGTAATTATCTCAATTGTTATTTCTTGGTTTTCATTTTTTATTTGCTTTTGAAATTATCAGTTGGCCAAATTAAGATTCTTGGTTGAATTTCTTTGCATTTGTAAAAGTAAAAACTAATAAACATAAATTAATATATTGGTTCATTAAACGTGATTTCAGGCCTTTACAATTTGAGGAGGTTGATTTTTTTTTGAAATACTTTCTAATAGAGGAGGGTAGTTATATTTACATTTTGTGTACTTTTTTCAGAATTTTAGCTACCAAAGTGAAAAGCTTCAATATTTTTTATTTTTACTGCATGCTTTCTTTTTAAATTTTTTTAATGTAAAATTAAAATTTGTTTAAAAAATTATTGAGAATGAAGAGGACCTTAGAATATATTAGCCAAATGATTTCAGAAGCCATAAAGGCCTCCAGTTCCATTTAGCACTTTTTATTTAAATATTTATTTTTTCACATAAAAATGTGTTTATTAATGGACAGTTTCTAGCATTTTTTATGCTATCAGATTCATAAAATGAGACAGCAGTAAAAGAAAAAAAAATTATGTGAGTCACTAATTAGGCCATTGTTAAGGATTAGCTCCAATTTGGATTCACCTGTCCTGATAATTGCTGTGTTCCTCAGCTTGGATGTCATATTAAATGAAATTATGGCCCCATGCAAACTACACTGCCACTGCAGCCCAAAACCTTCATATTAAACAAAAAAAGATGCAATAGTTTTTAAGCATCTGCACACACAAAATAGGAAATAAAATTCTTTTATGAGACTGGAAACAATAATATCAGAAAGTTAATTACAAAATCATGAAATAAATAACTAAAGCCAAAATGCCTCACACAAATGCAGAATTGTTCATTTTATCTGCCTGCACAGAAATTACCAGCTGCCTATCTGAGACACTGAAAGCAAAGAAAACAGAAAAGAGTCCCCCACCAGATGATACTGTTAGCAGATACATGGATGTTTCATATAACAAGAGACCACACTAAATCAGTTTTATCAACCTGAATCAAGTGGTTCATAAAACTTCAGATATGAGCAATTGTGTTACACTAATTAGAAGGCCCAAAGAGAAATGCTTGGAGGAACATCTTTAGTTCTACAAAGGGCCGAATCAAACTACTATGGCTGAATTATTCAACGTGGTAAATTAAGACTTTGGAAAAACAATAAAATATGATAATAATATTGCAAGATCATGGTCTGGCTATAATGTCAAAAAGAGATAAAGGCCCTACACACCATGAGTTTGATCTGAAACCCTGAGATTCAACTAATACATGTTTTATTTAAAGAGAAGTACTTATGTGAAAATATTTGCCTATAGTTCTGAACTACTCCTTAAGTGGTGAAAACAAAATGATGAATCTAATAAAATACAAACCCTAAGAGTTCTTTTGTGTGTTGGACAAGAGTCCAAGTGTGTTGGCATATGAAAAAAAAGAGATTTGTCAAGAAAATGAGTATTTTTTTGTGACTGAATCTCACCTTGCTGATTTGTTGAAGGACATTCTTATCTTAAATAAAATAGTTTATTTAATTGACATTTGTGTGTGCCTGTAAAATGAAAATTGACATTTTAAAATTTAAAAATGTATAAAACATATATAGAAAATAACAAATATTATGGATCCAAAGCAAAATACTAACTTGGCAAAAGTGAAGAGTAAATGGTTCATATGGGATGCTTAGTCAATGTTATTAGTGAATTGTTAAGATTAGTTTGTTGACCTCCATCTCAGCTGAAAGAAATCATCAACTTTATTTTTTAATTATCCTATTAGATTGAACCACATTAAACTGTCATTTTTGAAGGTCAAGAGAGGTCTACTATGTGTCCACTGAGAAGACATGAGAACAGGACACCCCAAAAGCTATGAGCACATCCAACACCTAAATCTTGGATCCTAAATACCATTCCTCCTCTAAAAAGGGCAAGTGGCTCATTCCAGTATTGAGGGATAGAAAGTACAAGGTGATCCTGAAACATCTTGCTGCTCCACAAAAGCAAAGAACTATTCAGAGAAAGATAAGGGCATGTCCATAGAACAGAGAAGTTAGCATGAATGCGCTCTCACAGGCCAAATCTAGGAACATTTAAGGATCCACACGGATACAAATTAATAAATGAACAAATGAAAATGTTGATGAGAAAGGGAACATTATATGATTTCCAAGTAACTCGCTCCAAATAGTTATGACTTATAAAGGCAAAAAGAGTACTTTAGAGTGGAAAAACCTAGCAGACGTCACCTTAAGTCCACAAAGTAAACAAAATCAGTAATGTGGAAAACTAAAACTGTGCTACCCGATGGGAGTCAGTGAGGACACTGTGATATGTCAAACAGACAAAACTTGAATCTAATGCAGAAACAACCAAAGTTGAGTGACATCTTACAAAATAACTAGCCTGTTATCTTTAAAAGGCCATGAAAATCAAAGGAAAACTGAGGAACCGTTCAGGACTGAAGGACACCAAAGAGATTTGATGCCTAAATGCAGCACATGATAGTGAGCAGGATCCTTTTCTCCAAAGCATGTTGTTGGGACAGTTGGTGAGACTGGAGCAGCACCTGCAGGCTGGGTGGTAGTCTTGTGTCAATGTTGGTTTCCTGACTTTGTTGGTTGTGGTCATGTAGAAGAATATCCTTTTTCATTGGAAATACATATTAATGTGTTTTCCGGGTGATGAGGCACCTACTTTACAAATTGCTCTCCAATAGTATAGTACGCAAAATGTTCTCTTTTTTCCCCACACCATGTCCAGTTTTCTGTAAGTATGAGATTGTCTCCAGATGAAAAATCCAAATGTGAAAAAAAAGACCTGAAGTTGGCAATTACGTATGGGATAAATTATTTTTTAAAATCCATCACTGTTATCACAAGAAATTGCCACAGAATTTGAAAATAACCATTTTGAGTATAAAATTGGATATGTAAAAGAAGTTATATACCCAACGACAAAGAATGCACATTTTTCTTAAGTACACATGGATCATTCTCCAGGACAAACCACATGTCAGGTCACAAAGCAAGTTTCAGTATATTTTGAAGGATTGAAATGATGAAAAGCATTTTCTCTGACTATAATGAACTAAAGATAGAAATCAAGAACACAAGGAAAATTCACAAACATGTGGAAATTAAGCAATACACTCTTAGACAGCCAATGAATCAAAAAAGAAATCACTAGGGAAAGTGGGAAGCTTTTAGAGATAAATGTAAAAAAAAAAAGATGAATGTAAAAAAAAAAGCCAACAATATACCAAAACTATGAGACGCAGCAAAGGTAGCACTCAGACAGAAATTTATAGCAGTGAATGCCAGCATTAAAAATGAAGAAAGATTTCAAATCAATAATCCAACTTCCTGTCTTGAGCAACTAGAAAAGGAAGGGAAACTAAACCTCAAGTTAACAGAAAGAAGGAAATTATGAAGATTAGCGAGATGAAGAATAGAAAAACAATTGAGAGAATTAACTAAACCAAAAATTGATTCTATGGAGAGATGAATAAAATTAACAAACTTTGACTAGGCTTCCCGAAATATACCCCCACTCATAACTTAGGATAAACCAAGGAAGATAAATATGTTCCCCTAACCAATCACATAGGGTGTCCCACTTCTATTTAAGGCATCCAGCTTCCCTATGCCAGAAGTTCCAATCAAGGAACTCCTGAAGACTTCCCTTTATTCCACCATCAAGTTTCCCCAGTCCTTGGCCTGCATTTGAGTCTCCCACAAACCCAAGTGACAGTAGCCGACTTCCTTGCCATAGCACACTCTAAACAGCCTTTGCTTGTTCTCCTGTGAGTGGTCTTCACTTATTTTCACAGGCCTGTGAAACCCACAGTCAGGAAGAAACCTTCTTACCTCTGCCTGCTGCTAAAGGGGGAAAAATAATGAGCTACATGGGGAGGGGACACCAGTCACCATCTCAATACGTGATCTTGCCACGAAATACTGAAGAGCTATCATAGCACTTTCACCTGTGTTACTTTGTTTGTTTTTGTTTCTGATTGCATGCATGTCTTTATTTTATTACTCATCCACCCATATACCAGATAAAGGGAGTGTCAGTCAAAGGTTTTTGCAATCACACAGTCACATGATTAAAGCTATATAGTTAAACAATCATTATCAAAGATCAAGGCTACTGGATTACAGTTCAACAATTTCAGGTAGTTCCTTCTGACTATTTGATGCACCAGAAGCTAAAAAGAAGTATCAATATAATGAGTCACCTAGGGGTGTAAATTTCCCTGGCAACGTGGGACCTGACTCCCAGGGATGAACCAGGACTGGGATTGAGAAAGCCTTCTTGACCAAAAGGGGGAAGAGAAATGAGACAAAATAAAGTTTCAGTGACTGAGAGATTTCAAACGGAGTTGAAAGATTATCCTGGAGGTTATTCTTATGCATAATATAGATATGCTGGTTTGAAATGATGTATGGACCCTAGAAAAGCCATGTTTTATCCTAATCCCATTTTGTAAAGGCAGCTGCTTCTTCTAATCCCTATTCAGTATTGTATGTTTGAAACTGTAATTAGATCATCTCCCTGGAGATGTGATTTATTCAAGAGTGGTTGTTAAACTGGATTAGGTGCAAGAGCATCTCCACCCATTTGGGTGGGTCTTGATTAGTTTACTGGAATCCTATCAAAGAGGAAACATTTTGGAATATCAGAGAGATTTCTAAGAGAGCAGAGAATGACATAGCCATGACAAGCAAAGAGTCTACCAGCCAGCAACCTTTGGAAATGAAGAAGGAAAGTGCCTCCCAGGGAGCTTCATGAAACCAGAAGCCAGGAGAGAAAGCTAGCAGATGATGCCATGTTCACCATGTGCCCTTACAGCTGATAGAGGAACCCTGACTATGTTTGCCATGTGCCTTCTCACTTGAGAGAGAAACCCTGAACTTCGTCGGTCTTCTTGAGCTAAGGCATCTGTCCCTGGATGCCTTAGATTGGACATTTCTAAAGACTTGTTTTATTTGGGACATTTTCTCGGTCTTAGAACCGTAAACTAGCAACTTATTAAATTCCCCTTTTAAAAACCATTCCATTTCTGGTATATTGCATTCCAGCAGCTAGCAAACTAGAACAATAGATATCCCTTCTTAGTTTATAGGGTATTGGAGTGGCTAGAGGAAAATACTTGAAATTGTTGAACTATTCCAGTAGGCTTGATTCTTGAAGATGATTGTATGACTCTATAGCATTTACAATGTGATCACGTGATTGTGAAAACCTTGTGGCTGATGCTCCCCTTATCCAGGGTATGGACAGATGAGTAAAAAAATAAGGCCAAAAATAATTAAATAATGGGGGGAAGAAAAATAGGGTAGATTGCAATAATAGTGGTCAATGAGAGGGAGAAGTAATGAATATGGGATGTATGGGCTTTTTCTTTATTTCTCTTTCTGAAGTGATGCAAATGGTCTAGAAATGATCATGGTGATGAATACACAACTATGTGATAAAAAACTGAATGTGCTGATGAATTATGTGATGATGTTGTGAGCCTTTATATATTTCGGGTGGATTGTATGCTGTGTGAATAGATCTCAGTAAAATTGTAATAAAATATATATACAAGGGGGTGCAAGGGTGGTTCAGTGGTAGAATTGTCGCTTGTCATGTAGGAGACCCGGGTTCAATTCCCAGTCCATGCACTTTTCCAAAAAACAAGCAAACAAACAAAAATTGAACAAATGTTGCTACAATAACAGGATACTCACATGGAAAAATAATGAAATGTGACCCTACCATACAGAATACAAAAAATAAATAGATAGGTAGATAGATAAAATAAAAACTAAAAATATACATACATAGTGCTTTAGTAGTAATACTTATCTGTAAACTCCCAACTTCTCGGTTATATCTCCTCCCTCTCATTTGATCATTCTCTCAATCCTCAGGGATATCTGACAATGATCATTTTAGCTTCTTCATGCTGGAAAGGGGTGTTGACCTTAGGGGTAGAGGAATGAAACTGGTTGAAGTCCTTGAAACCCAGAGAGACTGGGACCTCTGGGTTTCAGGGCTTTGCTGGCACAGGTGCCATCTGGAGCCTTTAAGTTTCTGAAAAACTAAACTTACTAAGTAAAACAGTTATAGAGTCTTAGATGGAGCCCAGGGTATTCGTTAGGGTTTTCAGGAATGCAGTTGGTTGGAGCTTGATCTGCACTATTTTATTATGAGACAATATCTTTAGAAAGTGACTAGCTCAATCAATAACATATTTGCCTGCATAAATTCTGACATGTTTATTTAAAATTCATCACATGATGGCATTCCCACCTGCCAGTGCCAACTCGCTGTGCCTCACCTGTGACAGAGCTGCACCAGTGCATGCATGTCCTTCCCTGCTAGGAGACTCAAAGCCTGTTGCTGCTAGGAAAAGAATGTTCAGGGGTCAATCCCACCCCTCCCCCAGGACCCTCAGAGGCTGAGTCTCTGTCTAGTGGGTCCTCAAGCATCTAATAATTTCAGTGGCCACAGCAAAAGTGGAAACCAAAATAAGAGATTTAATACCTGGCTTACTGACAATGTCAGCAATTCATCCAATTAAAAAAAGCATCCCCCACTGCTGTATACACCTCCAGCTATCTCCATTTGCTATCTATGAAGAAAGGAAAAGATGGAAGGAGGGAGGGAGGAGGGAGGGAGGAATTTCCCAAATTCCTAACATATGCCAAGCTCTAAACTGTTCTAGAAAAGTCACCAACGTCAGGGCCAGCCATCTCCATCTTCCCTTACTGTCTGCACATTTATATGCATATTAAGTCTCTTGTTAACAACCAGAGCATCTAAATTCTGATAACTTAATATCAGAAACCAAAGTGAAAGCAATATGTGCATGCAACTTTTCCTAACTAAAGCAAAGGAAAACTGAGTCCATTTTCCTGACATTTCAGAGAGGAATTCGGTATGGGGGGTGGGGGCACATCTCTGATTTTCCTTAATCATTCCACATCTTCGTATGGTTGGTCCAATTTGAAGTGACAGATATTGGGCAGTTATAGAGAAAAATGCCCATTCCCTAATCTCAAGAGCCATCATTTAAGTCAGCAGATGTCTCTGACTGCTGGAACAAAGTACACATATTTCTTAAAGAACATCTGCTTAGCTTGCCAAAGGAAAAACAAAGTCTGAACATGGAACAGCAGGAAACAGGCAGAGCCAATCATTTGCTTTTCGGCACCAAGAGACCATAAGGCGGAACAGGCTGGCCAATCTGATGACTCTGAACAAGCCAAAGTTTGCAACTAATCACCTCAAAAGGCAGAGGCGACAGACACTGTAAGCACTCTGTCTGCATGGCTTCTCAACTGTCCAGGTGGAGCTGGCTGGCAGTCGGGTTGTTTTTGATAACCAACGATACCTAACTTAATTATTTTCCATGTAAACACAGTTTGGACTAGTTAGTCTAGAGAGCCCATTTCCCGGGAATTATAGAAATAATAAGATTTTATTTGGTACATGATTGTTCCAGTCACCTCCCTTCTCTATTATGCCACTGAAATAGTCCAGAGACTGCTGAGGCTATTTTTAAAACATGGGAGTAAGGAGCAGAGTCCACTGAGCAGATCACATAGGCAGCCCACTCCGGTTTTTTCAAGTTTTCCTGGGGTGTCACGGTACCCTGGCCCTACCGGCAGGTATGAAAGAGTTTAAGGTTAGAGATTTTTCTATTGATTCAGATGTCACTGCAGTTTACTGAAGCACATGCTATCATTTTGGAGTAGGACTATGAGAAGAGTGAGAGCTAGAGGAAGTTGTTTATTCAAATGTAAAGCGTAAGGAAGCTGATTTCCGGCATGGGATCCACCCAGCCTCAGACCAGAACTTCACTACCTCTTAGGAGCCTCACTGGCCAAGCTTCCAAGCCCCTTTGCCCAGGGCTCTCTAGCCTGAGAAACTTTGCCCCTGCAGAGCCCCTGCCCATGGCCCCATGTCAAACCTGACTGTCCCCAACCCATTCCTACAAGATCTGGCTGGTATATGGTCAGCCCAATGCATTCATTAATAATAGGGAAAGGATGGGTGATAATGGCTTAGGTACTATCACTCCTAAAGAAAAATGGCATGCATTTAACTGAAGTTTAAGCCTTCACCCTGAATTTTGTTAATGAGGGGGGATTTTAAGCAATACGGTAGGCTAAAGGGGAATTTTTTGGAAAGGAATTGGGGAATAGTCTAATTTTTCATCAAATAAGCCACCAGTTGTTCTGTTGACACTGAGAGCCAGTTCCATGTAATGTGAGAGGAGAAGAGACTACATGAGGTATTAAAGCATTATTTATCAAAAAACATGGAAATGGCCATTATTAATTCCATGGAATCTCACACAGTTGCTGATATTACCATTTTGAGGAACGTGTAGAATATACCAAAGTGTATTTTAAATCATATTAACTGAAAACAATCAAAATAGTACCTATGCTATAATTATTTTTAAACACATGTAAATATAGATAATATTGAAAAATGTAAACAGCTAATGTGACTTATGATTATAAAACCCAGGGTTTGGTTTTGTTTTGAAGTTATCCAGATAAACTTTTTTTTTTGTAACTATAATGGGCTAAGCTAGGAAAGGATAGAGACAAGTTAGATATTCAAGTCTCGCCTGAATGTTCCAGAGGCTCTCTGAAGATAGAACAAGGATATACCTATGCTCAAGTATTGGCCTGTGCTAAATAAAACATATAGATGTTTAATGCCACTTTTAAAGGATTCATGCCATCTTTTTAATGAAGCACATTTATCTTAGGTGAATGGGGAAACTTCAGTAACACAGGAGGAGAGCTCCCTTCTTGCAGATGGATCTGTCTTTTGATAAATATCTTCTTCCCCAAACTGATCTAAG
>PVIY010064905.1:0-10000 GCA_004026745.1 Myrmecophaga tridactyla
TCAAGAAGGCCGATGAAGTGCAGGGTTTCTCTCTCAAGCGAGACGGCACATGGTGAACACGGTCAGGGCTTCTCTCTTGGCTGGAAGGGCACACGGCAAGTACGGCATAATCTGCTAGCTTTCTCTCCTGGCTTCTGGTTTCATGAAGCTCCCCGGGAGGCATTTTCCTTCTCCATCTCCAAAGGTTGCTGGCTTGTGGGCTCTTGGCATCTCATGGCTACATCATTCTGCTCTCTCTCAATCTAATGTTTCCTCTTTTATGGGACTCCAGAAATTAATCAAGACCCACCCCAGTGGTTGGAGATACGTCTCTACCTAATCCAGTTTAACAACCACTCTTGGATTACTCTTGATCAACCACTCTTGATCATCTCCAGGGAGATGATCTAATTACAATTGCAAACATACAATGCTGAATAGGGATTAGAAGAAAACGGCTGCCTTTACAAAATGGGATTAGGATTAAAACATGGTTTTTCTAGGGTACATACATCATTTCAAACCAGCACACTTCCCATGTTGTCTTTCCCTCTGTGCCATGATGTCTGCACCCAACACTGTTTAGGACTTTGCTCCTCTGTCATCCTCTCTGGGACCCCTTCCCTTCCTCAAGGTGGGCTAAGTGCCAACGGAGCACTGATTAGTGCGTTTTGTTGCTCTGCACTCAGACCAGGAGCAACCCGAGAGTGAGACCAGGAGTGTGGCACCATACCTGCTGCATGTTTGGTGCTTACCAGTTGGGTATGGAATGAATCTGGATAGTTGTAATTCCATTGTGTTGTGGAAGGAGCTGTTGATCAGCCTTTGGCTGGGACCATTTCAGAAAGGAGCTGGTAGAGGCCAGACCGTAGGCCCGTGTGTCAGGGGAAAAGCATACTGATAATGAGCAGAAAGAAGCTGGGAGAGTTCACATTTGCTCGCAGAAGGGAGAATGCTAATTTTGAACCAGGAGTAAAAAAAAAAAAAACCTGAATGCAGTGACAACTTGAGCCTAAAGTAATTGTCACATTAGGCACAACATTTATTCTCTCTGCCTAAGTCTCCTCATCTTTAAAAGGCATTAAAAGTTTAAAAGAAAAGGAAAAAAAAAAAGATTTTAAGAGATGAAAGATTGAAAACTGAGTAGAAAAATGATGCCTCCAAGCAGGGAGCCCAACACAGTAAGGAGTCTGGGCTCCAGGGGTGGGTTCCAGAGCAGAAGAAATAGGGTGGGTATTTCAGAGGCATAAGACCGCAGCTGTCTCTTCCTGTGTTCAGAAAGCAGAGTTTCTGAATGTTGCTGATAGGACTTTTCCTCTGGGTAAGCCTGGGGCTGGCTGGAGGTGGTCTTTAGTGCTGAGCACAGCCCTTTGGGGATGATGCCTTTAGCTGCCTCTGCTGCTCCTGATTAGGGCAGCCAGGCCTGTCCACACTGCTGTGAGCGTTTGTGCATTGCAGCATTTGAGATAAGCTGTCATTTAATCCTCAAAGTAGTCTCTACAACAGGCATTGTTAGGCCGAATTTTACATGTAAGGAAACTGAGACTCAGGTTAATTTGTTAAGGTAGCCAGTGAGGTATGGACCAGAATTGAAGCCAATGTCCAATACCAAGGCTCTGTATCTTTCTGCTCTTCCATTTGACTTCTGCTGGTAAGGTCACATATGGGAAAGAACTTTATGAAACTAGAAGTTCTTTTTTTTTTTTGAATGTGATTTTATCTGGATATCGTCACACACCATACAATCCATCCAAAGTGTACAGTCAGTGGTTCACGGTATTATCACATAGTTGTGCATTCATCACCATGATCATTTTTAGAACATTTACATTACTCCAGAAACAGAACTAAAAAGAAAAAAAATCCCCAAACATCCCATATCCTTTACCTTCCCTCTTATGGACCACTAGTATTGCACTGTATCCAAATTTAAAAGGTAGTTTAACTAAGATAGTGTAGTATTGTCAGAGAGAGATTTATTATCAGTGAAACAGAACAAAACATCCAGAAGTAGATCCGCAAACTCAGTCAACTGACTTTTTTTTTTTTTTTTTTTTGGCAGTACAGTTATACAATCGCTATCAAAGATCTGGGCTACTGGGTTACAGTGCCCCAACCTCATATCTCCTTCCTTTTGACTGTTCTAAATTACTAGACACTAGAAAGAAATATCTATACGAGTCAGTAGTCACAGTCTTTGTTAAATCCTAATTTCTCAGTTACACCTCTCCCTCTCATTTGATCTTTCTCTCAGCCTTATCTGTGCAATGCCCATTTTAACTTCTTCATGTTGGAAAGGTGCATCGACCTTCCGGGGTAGAGGAATGAAAATGGTTGATACTCTTGGAGGGACTGGTACCTCTGGGTTTCAGGCCTAGAAGTTCTTTTTAGGAACAGATTGTTAGTTAATACACTATGTAGTATAGACCAGGGATTTTCAGTCAGAGATACTCCCTGTGCCACAGGGGTATGTATGTCAGAATTGCTTGGGACATGTGTTAACTCTACATCTCCTGCCTTTTCTCCCTCCCCCCCCCCCCACTTTTCTCTGTTCTTGATGAAATGATTCATTATTATTAATGGGCATCAGTCCTACCCTTCAGCTTTGTTGGGGTAGATTAAATTATTGGTTTCATTTCTTTATTCCCAAGGTCATGTTATACACCCACACCCTTTGCCATGGTCTCCTTGTACACAGCGTATTTTCCTGTCTCTTGGTTTTGGTTTTGGCCATATGACTTGCTTTGGCCAATGGGATGTTAATGAGAGGTAAGAGTATATACTGTATCCATGAAACAAGAATAAAAAGGAAGTATTCAGAAAGCAAGAAGTTGGAGATTTTTAAAAACATATATAATATTATATACATGAATTATACATATGAAAAAATGAGTAAATCTCCCAAAAAGTAAAATAAAGCCAAACAGATGGAACACGGAGGAGTGGAAATAAATTAGAGGACCAGTGGAAGAAGTCCAACATATGAATAATAGAAATTACAGAAAGAAAGAAAAAGGGTAAAAGTTGATAAAAGTAATTCAAGAACTATTTCCAGATTTGAAGGACACAAGTTGCCAGATTAAAATGACACACTAGAGATAAAAATAGATCCTACCATTTGTAAAATTTCAGAATATCGGGCTTAAATAAAAGATTCTACAAGCTTCCAGGTGGGGAGCACACTAGATCACGTGTCAATAGAATGTCTTTGGACTGCACAATATCATTATAGGAAGAAAGAAGACGTGAAGCTGTCTTCAAAATTCTTAAGCAAAATTATTTAACAGTCTAGTATGTTCTCCCTTGCCAAACTATAGAACAAAAATGGGTATAAGGTAAAGTCGTTTTCAGAGATTCGATGTTTGAAAATTTTAACTGTTATATACACCTTCTAAGAAACCACTGGGAGATGCTCCATGAAATTGAAATACTAGCTCAAGGAAAAGGAAGACAGGAGATAGAGGAGACCCAGTACCAAAGAGCTGAGTGGGTAGACACTTTGAAGGATGGGTCCCAGGATGGTTCCAGCAGGCCCAGGATGACAGCTCTGCACCAGGAGAGGATGACACCTGAGCCAGGTGGCAGCAGCATGACCCAAGAGATAGGCTTTCCTCACTAAGATCCCCTCCTTCCTCAGGCCATTAACCCAAGGGCAGGATACCCTGGAGAGCTAGGCTCAGATTCTCATGAGTACTTGGCTTGTTTTATGTGGTTGTTTTCGTTTTTAAAAACTTTCAAATTTGCAGCAACAGTTACAAAACAATACTACCCTCTTACAGAGATTTCCAACATACCCCAGGTTACCCAGATCCACCAACTTTAACACTTTGCCATATGTGCTGAATCATTCTATCCATCAGTCTGTCAATCCATCTGTCTGTCTGGCAGTCCATTTATGAATCCATTTTCTGAACACTTGAGTGTAGGTTATATACCTCATGCTCACTGAATACTTAAAACTGCCATTTTTTTTTTTTTAATATTTCTACTGAGAAATCTTCCCATGTACATTCTCCTTACATGGTGTATGATCAGTGGCTCACAATATCATCATCACATAGTTGTGTATTCATCACCATGATCATTTTTTAGAACATTTGCATCAGTCCAGAAAAAGAAATAAAAAGAAAAGAAACTCACGCATCCTGTAGCCCTTACCTTACCCCTCCCTCTCATTGACCACGAGTTTTTCCATTTAGCCAATTTATTTTACCCTTTGTCCCCCCTATTATTTATTTATTTTTATCCATTTTTTTTTTTTTTTACTCATCTGTCCATACCCTGGATAAAAGGAGCATCAGACACAAAGTTTTCACAATCACACAGTCACACTGTAAAAATTTTATCTTTATATAATCATATTCAGGAATCAAGGCTATTGGAACACAGCTCATGAGTTTCAGGTACTTCCCTTCAGCCACTCTAATACACCATAAACTAAAAAGGGATATTTATATAATGCATAAGGATAACCTCTTGTCTATGTTTGAGATCTCTCAGCCACTGAAAGTTTATTTTGTCATATTTCTCTCTTCCCCTTTTTAGTCAAGAAGACTTTCTCAATCCCTTGATGCTGGGTCCTGGCTCATCCTGGGAGTCTTGTCCCACATTGCCAGGGAGATTTACACCCCTGGGAGTCATGTCCCATGTAGGGGAATAGGGCAATGAGTTCACCTGCCAAGTTGGCTTAGAGAGAGAGAGGTCACATCTGAACAAAAAGAAGTTCTCTGAAGGGTGACTCTTAGGCATAAGAAAGCCAAGTGCTTTAATCCTCATTCAAAGCTGGGTAGGATCTTTTTTATTGTTTCCATGGAGAGGTTGCTCCACCCATACAAGGTGGGGGTGCCTATTGGAGCCCTTTAACAGGGAACCATTTTGGAAAAAGCTTGAGAGCCAAGAGAGTCCACACAGCCAGAGTCTTTGGAGATGCAGAAGGAGACCATCCCCAGGGAATCCTTATAAACGAGAGGCCAGGAGAGAAAGGTAGCAGACGTCGCCATGTACCTTCCTAGCTGACACGTGTTCTGGACCCATTGGCCTTTCTTGAATTAAGGTGTCTTTCCCTGGATGGCTTAGTTTGGACATTTGCCTGACCTTAGAACTGTAAACTTGCAACTTAATAAATTCCCTTTTTAAGAGCTGTTCTGTTTTTGGTATATTGCATTCCGGCAGCTTACATACTGAAAGCAGTCATACTCATTTGTTAAATCCTATCTTCTCTGTTATAACTCCACCGTCTCCTTTGATCCTTCTTCCAATCTTTAGTGGTATTTGGGCTTTGCCTATTCTAAATTTTTTGGGTCGGAAGGGGCTGTCAATAATATGGGGTAGAGGGATGCAACTGGCCCCTCTTTTAGGACTTATCTGGCCTAGGAGCCCATTGGAGATTGTAGGTTTGTAGGTTTCTGGAAAGTAATCATCGTGCATGGAACTTTTGTAGAATCTCAGATAAAGCCCTTAGGTGTTCTTTAGGGTTGGCAAGAATGGGGTTGGTTGGGATTGGCAAACCTTGATAAGTAGCAATATCTAGCTAAAATTTGCATTAAGATTAGCCTCCAGAATAGCCTGTTAACTCTTTGAACTCTCTTAGCAACTGATACCTTATTTTCTTACAATTTCTTTTCCCTTTTTGGTCAGGAAGGCATTGTTGATCCCATGGTGTCAGGGACAGTCTCATCCCTGAGAGTCATGTCGCATGTTGCCAGGGAGACTTTCACCCCTGGATGTCATGTCCCATGTAGGGGGCAGGTGGTGATTTTCCTTGCAGAGTTGGGCTTAGAGAGAGAGAGAGAGAGGGATCACATCTGATCAACAAAAGAGGTCTTCTGGACGTAACTCTTAGGCATACCTATAGGTAGGCTTTGCTTCTCTACTACATAAATAGGCTTCAGTAGACTGAGCCTCAAAGTCAAGGGCTTGGCTTGTTGACTTGGATGGGGGTCCCTAATGTTTGACACAGTATTGGGGTTTCCTTGCTAGTAAAGTTTAATATTCCTTATTTTTTCTCCATTCCCTCAAGGGACTTTGCCAATACTTTTTAATTATGTGCTCAACATATTCTGGATATATCTGGGCCTTACATTAGCTATATAAGCCCTCGTTCCCATTCTGGGCTCCATGTGTTTGTTTGGGTTGTTTAAGTGAGCTATCTAAACTGTTGAATTAGATTATGTGCTACAGAAAATCTAGGTTTTAGACAAAATAAACCCCTCTTCCTTTGGTCTCATAGAGTAGGTAAAGTTCTAAAATACAGACAATGACCTCCTAACCTCTGCATAGTGATTTATCTTAGTCCTGACCCTACTGACTTTGTTCCTTTATCTAATTGAAGCCTGATCTCTTTTTTTTTGTTTTCTTTAACAGTTGTTGAATGAGGCAGTGCTGACTTTCAGACCTACAGAACTCCTACTCTGATTCTTAGGTATTACACGGGTACCCGCAGTCCAGGGAAATACCAGGTTATACATACATAACACAGCCTCTCAAAATCTAGAAATAACAATTATCTCTCTGGACTAAATGTGACCACTATAAGAGCTTATAGTCTAGGCCCCAATTTTATTTATAAGTATTTTCTAAATGAGACCATACAATATTTGCTCGTTTGTTTCTGGCCTGTTTTGCATCACATAATTTCCCACAAGTTCATTCACAATGTTACGTGTCTTACAACTTCATTCCTTTCTTTAGCAGCGCAGTATTCAATCATATATGTACACCACAGTTTGCTTTTCTACTTCTCAGTCAGTGTATCCTTCAGCCACCTCTGTCCATTGGGTGTCTTGGATAATGTCCAAAGTCAGCAGTCCATGTCTCACATTATCCTCACTTAGTGATATAATTATCAACACTCAATTTTAGACAATTTTCATTGCTCCCAAGAGAAACGTAACCGATAAACACACCCCCACCCAATAGAAAATCCAAACCTACCCTTAGGACTCTTGTCCTTCTCCCCAATTATTTACCCCTGGTATTGCTGTCATACTGCTGATGTCTTCCTGTTAAATATAGATCATAGCCTGCAATAGTAGTTTTCCCTTTATACACTGATATTATAAACTCTTAATATTTTTATACTGTTTACATGTTGAGATGATAATATTTTGGGTTAAATAAAATTTATTATTAACTTTACATGTTTATTTTACTTTTAATGGGACTACTCGAAAGCTTTTTTCCACATTTGTGGGTGACATATTTCCATTGTCAATCCTGTGGTAATAATCAAGTTTTTACTACACTGAGGATGATACTAAATCTGTATTGGACAGGGAAGGAAGAGGGTTAGCTGAAGTGCAAGAACAGTTAATCAGGTGATATTGAAGTGCTTTCTAGCCACCCCAGGAAGTGGCTCTTATTCACCTCCCCCTTTTTATTAGATGAGGAACCAAAGCTTTGAGATGTTAAGTAATTTGCCTTTGTACACACTTCCCTTAAACAATGCTACCAGAATTGAATCCAAGTGTAGCTGCACCATTAACACTCTAACTGGTATTACAGTAGGATACAAGTTAAAAGATGGAGGTACTAAGCATTTGTCAGTGCTTAGGGGAAGAAAGAACCCATAAAGAGGGGTATAAATAGAAAATAGAGAAAAGGAGTGGTAACTAAATGGACAGGGAACTTGAAGAGACTGATTGGGTGGAGATGGGGTAGAGAACCCCATGGTGGGGAGGGTTGGTGGCAGGAAGGTTTGGAAATGAAGGGCCATAATTTTTACATGGAGAATCCTTCAGTTAATTCAGAACTTCCCCTGTAAACAAAAAGATCGTAGTATTTATGTTTTCAGTGGTTGTCATGATACATTTGTAGTGGGTGTGAAATGGTATCTCTGCGGTTTTGATTTGCATTTCCCTAATATCAAATAATGTTGAGCATCTTTTCTTGTCCATCTATGTATCATCTTTGAAGAAATGTCTGTTCAGGTCTTTTGCCCATTTTTCAATTGGGTTGTTTATCTTTTTGTTAAGTTGAAGAATCTTTACATATTCAGGATATTAAACCTTTATCAGATAGGTGGTTTCCAAATAGTTTCTCCCTTGTGTAGGTTGTTGTTTTACTTTCATGATGAAGTCCTTTGATGCTGAAAAGTTTTTAATTTTGATGAGATCCCATTTATCTATTTTTTTCCTTTGTTGCTTCTGTTTTGTGTATATCTAAGAAACCATTGCTTAACACATGGTTCTGGAGATGCTTCCCTACATTTTCCTTTAGGAGTTTTATAGTTCTGGTACTTGAATTTAGGTTTTTTATCCATTCTGAGTTGATTTTTATATATGGTACGAAGTAGGGGTCCACCTTAATTCTTTTAAATAAGGAAATCCTGTTGTCCCCATACCATATCTTGAAGCAACTGTGCTTTCCCAAATGAGTGGTCAAAAATCATTTGGCCATAATTGTGGCAGTTGATTTCTGAACTCTCAATTTTATTCCACTGATCTGTGTCTCTTCTTGTGCATACGAGTACCATGCTGTTCTGATTACTACAGCTTTGTAATATGCTTTGAGATTGGCGAGTATGAGTCCCCCAACTTTATGCTTCTTTTTTCAGATGATTTTGGCTATTTGGGACCCCTTACTCTTCCATATAAATTTGATGATTGGCTTTTCCATTTCTGCAAAGAAAGTTCTTAGAATTTTGATTGGAGGACATTGATTCTGTAAATTGCTTTGGGGAATATTGACATCTTAATGATATTTAGTCTAGCAGTCCATGAACATGGACTATCCTTCCATTTATTGAGGTCTTTTAAATTTTCTTTTAGTAATATTTTATAGTTTTATGTGTACATGTCTTTTACATCCTTGGTTAGATTTATCCTGGATATTTGATTCTTTTAGTTGCAGTTGTGAATGGAACTTTTTTTCTTGATTCTCCTTCTGGTTGTTCATTGCTTATTGTTTTTTGCTTTTTTTTTTTTTTTTTTTTTTTTTTTTTTTTTTTTTTTTTTTTTTTTTTTTTTTTTTTTTTTTTTTTTTTTTTTTTTTTTTTTTTTTTTTTTTTTTTTTTTTTTTAATGCTTGCAAAGTCCTTATTTAGTAGAATGCCCAGCACATGGTAAATACTCCATAATTGTCAGCTGTTGTAATAGTGTTGCATTCCTGCTTATATTTTTTCTTTTTAAAAAGCAGTTTTATTGAGATATATTTACATCCTACACAATCCATCCAAAGTTACAGTCAATGCTTTTAGTATATTCACAGGAGTTGTGAATTCATCACCACAATCAATTTTAGAACAGTTTAATTACTTCAAAATGAAAATCTCCATACCCCTTGGCAGTCACCTCTCAAACCCTCTTTCTCTAGCACAAAATAACTACTAATCTATTTCTGTCTCTATAGATTTAATTATATTTACATTTTATATAAATCGGACCTTACAATATATAGCACTTTGGAACAGCAAGTCTTTTTTTTTTAATTAATTAAAAAAATATATTACAAGAAAGAAACACAAACATTCTTAACATATGCTCATTCCCTTCTACATATATAATCAGTAATTCACAATATCATCACATAGTTGCATATTCATCATCATTATCATTTCTTAGAACACTTGCATCATTCAGAAAAAGAAACGGGTACATACCATACCCGTTACCCCTCCCTTTCATTGATCACTAGCATTTCAAACTAAATTTATTTTAACATTTGTTCCCCCTATTATTTATTTATATTCCATATGTTCTACTCATCTATTGACAAGGTAGATAAAAGGAGCATCAGACACAAGGTTTTCACAATCACACAGTCACATTGTGAAAGCTATATCATTGTTCAATCATCCTCAAGAAACATGGCTACTGGAACACAGCTCTACATTTTCAGGCAGTTCCCTCCAGCCTCTCCCTTACATCTTGGATAACAAGGTGATATCTACTTAATGTGTAAGAATAATCTCCAGGATAACCTCTTGACTCTGTGTGGAATCTCTCAGCCATTGACACTTTGTCTCATTTCACTCTTTCCCCTTTTGGTTGAAAAGGTTTTCTCAATCCCTTGATGCTGAGTCT
>PVIY010064907.1:0-10000 GCA_004026745.1 Myrmecophaga tridactyla
GTGGAGAGGCTGGGGTGGGTGGGGTGGGGGAAGCTGGGGTTGGGTGCTGGGGTGGGGAAGGGTAGGCCCCGTAGAGCCCTTGGGACCGTCAGGACCAGCGCTGAGGGGCGCACACGGTCTCAGTGCGGCTGCGCTGTGTGCAGTTGGGCGCGCTAGGGCGTTTCAAGTCATACCGTGCAAAAATGAAAAGCCATTCTGTTTGTAGGCCGCAGATGCACAGACGAGATGTTCGGCCTGATGGAGCAGGAAACGCCGAGGCCAGGCTGAGGTGTGTCTGCGGGTGGTCGGCATCCCACCTGGGCTGTTGGTCCCTGGCGGAGGCCGCCTGAGCAGGGAGAACCAGGAGGACCCCGGGGAGGAGGAGGCCTTCGGGGAGCCCGAGTCCCCTCGCATGAGCCCAGGGAGCAGGAACGGGGGGTTACTCGGGGCGTCGCTGATGCTGGCCCGGTCCGGCCAGCGGCCCCCTCCCCAGCACCCCTGCGTTGCACTGGAAGGGACTCCTGTGGCTTTTCATGTTACCTCTGGAAGGAAATTCACGCGGGCTGCAAAGCTCTCAGGCCCCCTTGTCCTGTTGGGTGGACCCAGAGCGGGGACAGGGCCCTGTGACTCAGCAGGGCCTCTGGGCCAGGGCAGGGGCCCCAAACCATGTGCCCAGTCGGAGAAAAGGTCCAAGCGTAGCTTTTCCACTAAAACACAACAAACAAAGCCTCCCGCTCTTTCCTTCTCCCTTCACTTCTGGAAATGAACTCCACGTCCTCCACTCCCTCCCTCCCTCCCTGGGCTCCCACCCCACCCCACCCCAGTTTGGCCTCCATCCCACCCAGCGTGGGCTCCACCTGCCCGCGCTGGCCCCTCGGCCCTGCCTCTGACGGCGCAGCCTCTAGGCCTCCGCACTGGCTGTTCCCGCACGGAAGGCCCTTCCTGCAGCCAACCCCCTCCCCGACCGCGAGGCTCTCTCCACCATCCCGCCCCGCGTAGCCACAGGGTGCACACCTGCTTACCCTCCGCTGGACCTGGAAACTACCGAGGCAGGAGTGTGTCTCTGTCATCAGGCCCCCTGCACACGTGGTGCAGGAACACATTTGTATTTAATGAGTAAATGCTCTCTGTTTGCCTTCTTCTTAATATTATAAATGTTCTTTTAACCCATAATTAGCTCTTTATATGTGGAAAAACTAGTAATTTCTTAATTTTATAGCCAGGTACCATTTCTGAATTCTCTGATTTGAATACTTATAACAATTTTATTTAGTAGCTTCTCCACTGTTTTCTAGAGAGCATCTATAATCACTGTTCTGTGTCTTTCAAATATTGCAGTAGCTTCTAAGACAATACTAAAAATATTGTTGAGAGTGGGCATCCTTGGCTTGTTCCTGATGGAAATGGAAATGCTCTGGTGTTATACTAATGCACATAGCTTCCGTTGTTGTTTTCATCTTAATATGAAATATTATTCCTATTTTATTAAGCACTTAAAATCTGGAATGGATATTGACTTTTATCAAAGAGATCAAGATGATTATGTGTTTGGTTTTAATCTTTAGACCTTGTATGAATAGATTTCCTACAACTGAGATGAACCTAATTTGGTTTTATTCTATAAACTGGATTCTATAATCTAATATAGTACTTGGGATTTTTGTATCAGAATTGGTTTGGATAATAGCTCGTTATTTTTGGCATGTGGTCAATGTCAGGTTTTAGTAAAATTGTTGGCTTCTTAAAAATAAGTTTGGGGTGGGCCACAGTGGCTCAGTGGAAGAGTTCTCACCTGCCATGCCAGGTTCGATTCCCAGTGCCTGCCCATGTAAAAAAAAAAAAAGTTTTGAAGTTTCCTGATTTCCCGAAAGTTTAAAAGCATTATTTAAATATAACTAGTTTATTATCAAAGGGAGGCTAATATCATTGTTAAGAGAGTGGGCTCCTCCTTGGGAGTTGACCCCAGGGATGAGGCCTGGACATGACATTGCGGGATAGACAATGCCTTCCTGACCAAAGGGGGAAAAGAAAAGTAACAAATAAGGTATCAGTGGCTGAGAGTTCAAACAGAGTCGAAAGGCTACTCTGGAGGGTACTATTACACAAGCCTCAGCTAGATACTGCTATTTACCATGGCTTGTCAACCCCGAACAAAAACCATTCCTGTTCCTTAAGGAATGTTAAGGAACATTCCTGTTCCTTAGTAACAACCTTAGGGTTACTAAGGAACATCCAGGGCTCTGAGATCCTACAAAACTTGCATGCACTAAGTTTACTTTTCAGAAACCTAAAACCCCCAGATGGTTCTTGGGCTGGATACATCCAGAAACCCAGAGGGGCCAGCCTCTCCAGAACATCACCCAGTTCCATTCCCCTATCCCATATTATTGACGCTCCTTTTCAACATGAAAAAGTTAGAATGGGCATAATCCAAATATCCCTAAAGGTTGTGAGAAGGATCAAAGGAGAAGGAGTTGTAGAAGTTTGGATTCAACATATGAGTGTGACTAATGTGGTAGTCATACTCTCTTGTTCGGGTGTCAGCTTGGCCAGGTGAAGATGCCCCATCCTTCTGTTTCTGTGGACTTAAATCATCAGTATGTGAAAGTCATCTATGGCTGATTATAATTGCAGTCAGCTAAGTGAAGTGCCTTCCACAATGAGTGAGGTTTAATTTAATTAGCTGGAGGCTTAAAAGAGAGAGGTCAGAAGAGGGCTCAGCAGCTCAGCCCAGACGTTCGGAGATGCAGAAAGGAATCACCCCAGAGAAGGCTGTTGGAACCCAGAAGCCAGGAGAGAAGGCCAGCAGACATCACCCTGTGCCTTCCATGTAGCAGAGCTTCAGATGAAAGCTAGTTGCCTTGCCTCTGAAAAACTATACATTTTTAACTAAATAAATCCCCTAAAAGCCGATCCATCTCTGGTATGTTTTAGCAAACTAAAATAACCACTGAATCATTTTAATGATATTTCTTTTTAGTCTCCAGTGTCTTGGAGCAGCCAGAAGGAAAAACATGAAATTGTGGAACTGTAACCCATACCAAATATTTCAATCTGTTCTATAACTACTTGTTTCAATGTGCTTTGAAATTTATTGCTTTTTTGCATATCTATTTCACAATTTTAAAATGTTAAAAAAAAAAAAAAAGAGAGTGCAGTCTCCTGGGCCTGCAGCCACACTGCCTGGATTTGGTGCTTGGCTCCGTCATTTACCAGATGTGTGACCACCAGCAAGTTACTTATTTTCTATGCACCTCAGTTTCCTTTTCTGCAAAATTGGAATTAGTAATGATATCAACTTAACAGGATGGATGTAATGATTAAAGGACTAATGCATTAGAGTTAATTTCACTGAGAACAATGTCAGGCTTATGATAAGCACTCAATAAAATGTCAGATACTCTCTCCTCCTTGCATTTGTTAGTAGTTTTTCTATTTTTTGATTCTTCAGTTTCTGCCCTTGTCTCCTTTACTTATTTTAGAGTTTGTGTTCTAATCTCCTGAGTTGAATTTTCTATTCTTTTTATTCTTCCTTTTATGTGTAGCTCTCCTCTGATCACAGCTTACACCACACCCCACAACTTGTGGGACAGCAGCAGCAGTCGGTGTTTCGGGTCACTTACTACATGCCGGCTCCTTCCTCACCTCCACACATGGACCTCACGGCAAGGGAGGCCCCGAGAAGTGACAGCACTGCCCGTGGTTCCACATCAGGCGAGCAGCGCAACCGGGGCTGCCATCAGGGTCTGGGTGAGAGCCCTCCTGCTCAGCCGAAGCTTAGATTGCCTTTGATAGGTAGTATCTTCATCAGTCACTTCCCAGCTGTTTGGTTATCTTTTTTCCTTGATCTGAAAGCTTAAAGAATTTCCAGTATGGTATTTCTTTGGTTTTACTTTTAATTTTTGAACTTGAGATTCTTTGTGGCTTTGATACCCAGTTTCTGCAAATGATCGTGGTTGCTTTAAAGGTATATTATCTGTTTCAAGGATGCAGAGTTGAATATGCAGCAATTAGATCTACCTTGTTAATTTAGATCCTTTATATTCTTTGATCTACAACTCTTTGCAGGCTCAATTTCCATCTTCTTCATCTCACCATCACTTCTTTGAGCTCTTTTTCAGAGTTCAAGTTCTCTAATTTGAGAGTATGGAGATTTCTGGAATCTTTTCTTTCCTGGGAAATATTGTTGGTATATATTCTTCACCTGTCTTATACTTGTTCTTTTCCATTTTGCTCTATCCGATGTGGGGAGGGGAGGGCAGGCACAGACCTCCTACAGGGTCCTTTCGGCCTGATGGCCATGCTAGCCAGGCCTTCTAATTACTGAACACGGTGGGGAAAGCCGCTACTTGAAGTAGCTGATGGCTTCAGTTTGGGCTTTCACCAAGGTGAGTGGGGGCACATCTACATTCAATGGTTGACCCTGAGCAGAGCAAGAGGTCAGCACAGTTTTGGGGAAGCCTCAGCAGCAGGTCTCTGAATCCAGCCACCACTTGCAGGTAGCTGTGCAGAACCTGTCTTAATCTGATCTCGCTTCCAGATCCTCTCTCTCTCCAGCAGAGGTGGGAATGTAGGAAATGCAGTGGTCCCGAGACAGCTCGTCAACTCTGCATCCCCTGTCATTTAGGACACGGACTAAGCCCGCATGCATGACCAAGCAGGGGCCCGGCCCAGCCCCCTGGCCATCTCCTCACTCTCACTGGAGGAGATTTAAGTAAGCTTTTCAGGTTAGGGACACTTCCTTTTAGAGAATACTCTCTCAAGCCTGAGAGATTTGTTGTCTTTTGGATCCACCTTGTTTTAGTCCAAAAATATCTGGCAGATTATCTTCATAATTTGTAGTACACAGTTATAGCTGTAATTTTACTTAACTGAATATGAAGTTTTCCACTTATTTCAGTTCTTTTGTTTTCAGTGGTTACGTGGCATGATTTAAAAGGTGGAATAAAAAAGGATTCTGTAAAGTCTATATCCCAGGTGACTGGAAAAACAATGGTATCACAGTTGACAGTGGTGGGAAGAGAGGGTTGTAGGCAAGAAAAGAGTGGATTAAAAAGTTTGAACTGATAAATTACAAATTCATGATTAGAGTTCAGAGGTCACTAATAGAAATAAAGATTGGGAGTTATTTATCAAGCTGATGCTATGTCAATGACTCATGACACCATTGGAGAAGAGTTTTTTAAAAATAGCATAACCTGAGAAATTCCTTTAATTCCCTTAAGCAATGAGGGCTCCCAATTTAATAAGCCAAAGCCCTGTCCCCAGGAACTTTAGAGCACAAAGCAAAACTAACTGCCCTCACCTGAGCTCTAGAGCTAGGAAAAGGGAAAAGGCTGTGCCTACCAAGTCCTGAAGCAGTGTAAAAAGAGTGAGGCTTTCTCCCAATTAAGCACCCCGAAGAGATATTCAATTTCTTAAATGCCATACTCTTATCAATAAAAAAAATAGTAATTCATTGCTCTGGCCTTCAGAAAAATAATACTAACATCTCTCAAAGGAACAACGGGCTGGCTGGGCAGCCAAAGCCGCAGGCCCCATCAATCAAGCCCCTTCTAAGCCTCACTCCTGTACCCCTTACTTAGTACATGTGCCCTTTTATTCCTCATTTAAGTAGGAATGAGCCACTCAGCTAAGATTCACTCTTGGATCTGAAAGATAATCATTTCCTTCCCTCTTCTCCAGTCTTGGCTTCAGATACCTGGGAGAGGGAGGTTTGTCCTCTGGAAGACAGAGGGGACCACCAAACTCCTATAAACAGTGTGCTAGTTTGAAACTGTAACATACCCCAGGAAAGCCATGTTCTTTTTCCTAGTCCAATCTTGTGGAGACAGAACTATTGTTTAGGGTGGGACTTTTTGATTAGGTGGTTTCCATGGAGATGTGTCTCCACCCATTCAAGGTGGGTATTAATCAGCCTCCTGGAGTCCTTTAAGAGGGAACCATTTTGGAAAAAGCTCAGAGCCAACACAGACAGAGACCTTTGGAGATGCAGAAAGAACACACTGCCAGGAAAGCTGTTTGAAAGCAGAAGCTAAAGGTCCAGCAGATGCCAGCCAAGTGCTTTCCCAGCTGACAGAGGTGTTCCTTGCCATTGGCACTTCTTGAGTCAAGGCATCTTTTTCTGGATGCCTTAGTTTGGACATTTTCATGGCCTTAGAATTATAAACTTGTGACTTAATAAATTCCCCTTAGGAAAGCCAACCCATTTCTGATATATTGCATTCTGGCAATATTAGCAAACTAAAACACAGGGGAACTCCAAAACAACTACTAAGCAAAAACCCAGGACAAGTCAGAGGCCCAGTAAGACAGGGAAAAACCTGCACAGCATTCGTCTTGGGCTGACCTTCTTGATAAGAGGGCTGAAGCTCAAGAAAATCTGTCATATCACCAGCTTTGTTACAAAACCAAGAAACAGATATCCCAGGGAATAATTCCCAGAGTTAACATTTAAAAATATTAAAGTGTCCCGTGTGCAATAAGAGTACAAGACAAAGAAAAAGGAAATGATGGCCCTTCTAAAGGAGAAGGATAAAAATACAGAAAAACCAATGAAGAAGATAATGTGGACATATTGAACAAAGCCTTTAAAAAAAGATCTAAAAAATGCTCAAGGAGATGAAGGACAGTACAGAGAAAGAACTAAAGGATACCAGGAAAACAAGGAATGATCAGTGTAAGAGTATAAGTAGAGAGACAGAAATTTAAAAAAGGATCCAACAGAACTACTGGAGTTGAAGACTATAATATCTGAAATGAAAGATTCCCAGGAAGGTTTCTAGAGCAGATTCATGCTGGCAGAAGAATCGGTGCTCTTTCTTGAAATGAGTCAGGCTAAAGTGCAGAAAGAAAAAAAAATATTAAAAGTGAAAAAGATTAAGGCAGCTTTGGAAAACCATCCAGTGCACAATATACACATCATGGATGCCCTAGAAGGAAAAGAAAGAGAAAAGGACACAAGGAATAGTCAAAGAAATGACAGAGAACTTCACAAACTTAGAAAAAGACATAAATATGTACATCCAGAAAGCTCAGAGAACAAACAGTATAAACATGAAGAAAAATACACCCTGTCATATATCATATCGATCACACCATCAAATGCAAAGGACAAGGAGAGAGTTCTGAAACCTGCGAGAGAAAAGCAACATGCAACTTGTAAGGGAGTCCCGATAAGACTGAGTGCTGATTTGTCATCAGAACCCATGGAGGCAAGAAGGTAGGGCAATGAAATACTTAAAGGGCTGAAGGAAAAGAACTGCCAGCCAAGAATTTTATATGTGGTGAGAATCTCTTTCAAATATGAGGGAGGGATTAAGACGTTTTCAGATAAACAAAGGCTAGGGGAGCTCATCACCCCTAGAGCTGCCCTCCAAGCGATGCTAAAGGGAGCTCTTCAGACCAGAAGGAAAGGACACTAGACAGTGGCTCAAAGTGGCATAAAGAAATAAAGAACTGCACTGAAGTTAACCATTTTGGTCATTATAAATGCCAGTATTCTTGAATCGTATTGTTTGGTATGTAACTCCACTTCTTACTGCCTACAGGTGCTAAAATGCAAACGCATAAAAAGTAAAGATAAATCTATGTTGTTGGACATATAGTGTACAAAGATACAAGTGGTAACAAGTACAGAACAATGGTGGGAGGACAGAGGGGTACAGGAAAAGTATATGTGCATGCTTTCAAAGTTAACTTGGTATGAATCCAAATGAAACTATTCTATATTTAGGATGTTAAATTTTAATCCTATGATAACCACAAGGAAAACAGATGAAAAATACACCCAGATAGAAATGAGAAGGCACCAAATATGGTACAACACAAGAAAGCAAATATAAAAATTGTGTTAACAATAGTGAGGAACTGAAAAGGTATAAAACTTATAAGTTTAAATAGCAAAATGGAAGAAGAAAGTCCTGTATTATCACTAGTGACTTTAAATGTAAATGGATTAAGCTCTCCAATCAAAAGACAGAGATTGGCAAAATGGATGAAAAAAGCATGACCCAACTATATGTTTTTTGCAAGAGACTCAACTTGAACTCAAAGATACAAGTAGGCTGATGGTAAAAGGATGGAGAAATATATACCATGCAAGTAGTAAGCAAAGAGATCTGAAGTGGCTTTATTAATATTGGATAAAATAGAATTAAAGTTAAAAACAGTATGGGGGGAAAGATGGTCCTTACATACTGAGAAAGGGGGGAACTCAACAGGAAGATGTAACAATTATAAATGTATATATGAACCTAACAGCAGAGCCCCAAAATATATGAAGCAAATACTGACAGATTTGAAGGAAGAAATGGACAGTTCCACATTAATAGTAAGAAGCTTTTACACATCACTTTCAATAATGGCTAGAACATCTAGTCAGACCATCTAGAAGGAAGTACAAGACATGAAAAATACAATAAACCAACTAGACCTAACAGACATACATAGAACCCTGCACCCAAGGAGAACAAAATACACAGTTTCCTTGAGTGTGCACAGATCATTCTTCAGGATAGACCATATGTTGGGTCACAAAACAAGTCTCAATAAATTTAAAAATATTGAAATCATACAATATGTTCTCAGCCCACAATGGAATAAAGCAGGAAATCAGTAACAGAGGGAGAAAGAGAAATTTCACAAATATGTAGAAATTAAACAACATACTCTTAAACAACCAGTGCGTTAAAGAGGAAATCAGAAGTGAAATTAGAAAATATCTTAAAGATAATGAAAATTAAAATACAACATACCAAAACTTTTGGGCTGCAGCAAAGAGAGTGTTGAGAGGGAAATTTATAGCTCTGAATGCTTACATTAAAAAAGAAGAAAGACTTCAAATCATAGATCTAACTTCAAAACTGAATAACTAGAAAAAGAAGAGCAAATTGTATCCACAGTGAGCAGAAGGAAGGAAATAACAAAGATCAGAATGGAAATAAATGAAATAGAAAAAAAAAAAACAACCAAGAGAATCAATTACACCAAAAATTGGTTCTTTGAAAAGATCAATAAAATCAGCAAACCTTGAGCTAAGACTAACAAAGAAAAAAAAAAAGAAGGGACACAGCAACGAAATCAGAAATGAAAAGGGGGACATTACTACCGACACATCTGAAATAAAAAGGACTGTAAGTGGATAATATAAACAACTGTATGTCAATAAACCAGATAACCTATAGATAAACTGGACAAATTCTTAGAAATGCACAATTACCTATACTGACTCAAAAAGAAATGGAAGATCTTAACAAACCAATTAAAGAAATTGAATCAGTCATCAAAAACCTTACAATAAAGGTGAATTGTAATATATTCATATGATAGAATATTGTGCAGCTACAGAAAGGAACAAAGTTGTGAGCCTTGCAACAAGGTAAATGAACCTCGAGGTAATTATATTGAGCAAAATAAGCCAGAAACAAAAAAAATATAGTATGGTCTCTTTTAGAAAATACTTATAAAAAAATTAGGGCCTACATTGTAAACTCATTCAGCAGTCACGTTGATTCCTGAGCTGTAAGTGTTATTTCTAAATTCTGAGATGTGGTGCTTTATGTGTATAGTGTGGTATTTCCCTGGAAATTTGGGTACTTGTGTGACAATTAAGACTTGGAGTTAGAGGTCTGCAGCTCTGAAAGTCAGCATTACTCCATACAGCAACTGTTAAAGAAGCCAAAAAAGTGACCAGACTTCAATTAGAAATAAGAATGAAGCTGGTCTGATTGGGACTAAGGTAAAACAGAATACATGGTGTATTAGTTAGGGTTCTCTAGAGAAACAGAATCAACAGGGAACACTTGCAAATATAAAATTTATAAAAGTGTCTCACGTGACCACAGGAACACAGAGTCCAAAATCCACAGGGAAGACTGCGAAGCTGACAACTCCGATGGAGGGTCTGGATGAACTCCACAGGAGAGGCTCACCAGCCGAAGCAGGAATGGGGCCTGTCTCCTCTGAGTTCTCCTTAAAAGGCTTCCCGTGATTAGATTTAGCATCACTAATTGCAGAAGAC
>PVIY010064908.1:0-10000 GCA_004026745.1 Myrmecophaga tridactyla
CAATAAAACCAGAAGTTGGTTCTATGAGAAAATCAACAAGATTGATGGGCCCTTAGCAAGATTGACAAAAAGAAGAAGAGAAAGGACACAAATAAATAAGATGTCTCTTTATTTCTTTCTCTAAATTGATGCAAATGTTCTAAAAAATGATGAATATGCAACTATATGATAATATTAAGAATTACTGATTGTATATGTAGAATGGAATGATATATTAATGTTCTTTTGTTAAGTTTTTTAATTAATAAAAAGTTTAAAAAAAAATTATAAAAAAAAAAAAATTACAAAGGGGTGAGGGATACAGGAGTCATTCAGTGGTAGAATTTTCGCCTGCCATGCGGGAGACTCTGATTCGAATCCCAGCCCATGCACTTCCCAAAACAAACAAACAAAAGCAAAACAAACAAAAAAACTCAAACAGTGGTGCTGCAATAACAGGATACTCACATAAAAAAGAATGAAATGTGACTCCAGCCATACAGCATAGAAAAAAAAAATTACAAAGGCAAGTCACACTGGAAGAAAATATTTGCAAAACATCGTTCTGACCAAGACTTGCATCCAGAGTCTATAAACTCCTCCTCCTAAAATTCTATGTACTAAAAGAAAAAAAATTTTAAACTCTATGTATTCTCTTTAGTTTTAATTTTTACAGTATTATTTTCTTGTTATTATGAATATAACAACCCCATATAACTGTGTGCCATGTCCCAATCACAATTTAAGTAAAGAAAGAAGAAAAGAGAATAAAGAATCCCACAAACTAGCATCTTCCTGTTTCTCCCACAGAAGATCAAATTGAGAAACACAGAATCTGTCCTCCATTTCCTCTGAACAAGCAAAGAGGTGTACTTCTGAAGGCTGAGGAGGTGCATTTAATAAACCATTAGAAAGAGAAAATTCAGTAATAGAAAGGCAAGGTGCCACTCCTGGAAAAACAAAGGAAGAAGAAATTGGTATGTATGGGAGATATAAAAAAAAGGTTGAAACAATTAGGGCTAAATGAGAATAATCAAAGAAGAGGTAAAAGAATATCTACGGTGAGTTATTAATAGATATTGAAAACAAATAGAAGATTATATGAGATGGTGACATTTAAAATGAGGTGATACATCAGTGTCCAAAAAAAGCCACTATCTATGGGTGAAGAGTGGTGATTTTCCCAGACAGGAAATCTTTCATAATTAAGTTCACAGATGCTGAGCTTAAGGAATAAAATTCAACATGCTAATTAATTTATGAAATAGAATCAGAGGATAGATTGCTATTCAAATTCAGGAGTATCTTTTTAAAAAAACTTTTTAATAAGTTATAGGTATGGTTTAATAAAATATTATAAGGTCATCAACCTTGCAAATCACTATCCTGGTCAAGAAGTAGAACTGGGCCAGACTTCAAGAAGCTGTGCCCCCATCACTACCATCTCCAGCCCATCTAAAAGTAACCACACTCCTTTTAGGTTTTCTTTAAAGTTACATCACCCAAGTGTACATCTCAAATCAAGACAGTTTAGCTTTACTTGCTTTTATTTTTATGTCTTTTAAGTTTCTTTTCATCTATATACTGCCCCCTGCCCCACACACACACACTCATTTTTCTCTGCAATTTAGTTTTAAAAAAAAAAAAACAGGTACTTGACCTCTGGATTTTCCTACAGTTGATATTTTGCTGATCATATAATCATGATGCAGTTTGACATGTTTTTTGGTCTTCTGTAGTTCCTTTAAATTGATAACTGATCTAGAGGCTTAATCAGTTTAGATTTGTTTGTTTTTAAGCAAGACAACAGGTTGTATTGTGTTCTTTCATAAGAAAGCAAATAATGCCAACTGTCTGTTTGTGATAGTTCATTTTAGATCCATCAGTACACTAGGGACTGCAAAATGGTGTTATTCTAAATCTATCCACTCCTTCAATTACCAGATGGAATACTTCTTTAAACATAAACTTCCCAACATCTACTGTGTAGTGGAATAATTCATATAGGAAAGGCAGAAAAAAATACTTGATTCTATTTATCAGTTTTCAAAATAATAAGTTGTTTGAGGGATGATAGGGGATAGGAAACCAATACATCATGTGGTAATTGGCCAAAAATAGGACATTTTGAGCATCAATAAGAATAATAACTGCAAGGGGATTAAACACATAAAATATGTTTAAATCTGTGAGTTTATAACAATGGTTTTTAAATCCCTAATTTGTATTTTTTTTAATTCATTGTGGTTTCAAGGCCATAGTCTGGGCACTAGGGATGTTCATTGCTGTTGGGTTGGTCTTTATTTCAAGACCTTTCTACAGAACCAAGTACAGAACTTAGATAACTACACTATCTTAGAACTTCATACTGAAATTTCCAATTCAAATTCAGGGCTTATCTCCTTTGTTCACACTGAGAACTCTGGTTCTCAAAAACACAATCAGAAGTAGTCAGAATCCCTACCAGACAGATTTTGATAGACGCCAGAGCTGGAGGAAGTCGTGGCAGTGGTGGCGATGGAGTTAGGCAAGCTGCTCTACAGTAAGTCTGAGTACATGGAGACGGCATCTGGGAAAGTTAGTTGACAGTCGGTACTGTGTGGACATCAGAACAACATTCTCAATGGCAAGACCACTGTGATGAATGACTGCATTATCCAAGGGGATCTGGCAAATGTGGTGAAAACCATTGTGTTGTGAAAAGTCACAGTCATAAGGTCAATATTCAAGAAATTCAGCAAAGGTGTTGCATTCTGTTCTTAACATATTGGAGTCCATGTCTTTATTGAGGAATACTGTGTGGTCAACACAGCTCAGATTGGTTCTTATGTCCACACTGGCAAGAACTGTGAGATTGGGTGCTGGTGTGTGTTGAAGAACTGTTGCAAAATTCCTGGCAACACACTATTACCCCCAGAAACTGGTCCCACCATTCACCTTCTTCTCAGGCTGCCCAAGACTCTTCTCAGGGGAGCTCCCAAAGTATACCAACAAGCCGATGATTGATGTCACCGAGAGCTATAACCCCTGACAGAAGTCTACTGTCTCTGCCTCGTGCCTTAAATTCACTTGAGCTCTTAGATGAACTTGGGGACAAAGTGAGCCACAATCAGCATCTGAAAGAGCTCTTGTGTCTCTGATACCTTCCACTCTCCTTTATTTTTAAATTCTTTAGAATTTCTCAGTCATTCAAGGTTCTAAGCAGAAAAGAATTTAGTAACAGAACATCTGAAGGGGCTGGCTCCAAATCCTGTGCTTACATCTTATATATTAACCATCACTTCATACCATTATGTTCGTAAGACAGAATCATCTGTTCTCAGCACTCTACTCTCTTGGTCCTGTGGAGGGATGGACCCTGCCTGAAGCAGAAATGCAGGGCAGGAACACTCTCTCCAAGTATGGAGGTGGAGGCAATAAGGCTACCCCCAGTGAGCACACATGCGGGTCACTCTCAGCTTTCCTGCTCCTAATGCATTTGGCCAGTGCAACGATTGTTCATAATCCATGAAAAAAAAGTGTTTGTGAATTTTCAGAGTCCCAATTCCTGTTGGATACAAAAACCTGAAGGGAAAGGTAGTTAATGTTTCTTTTCTTCCCAAATGATGCCAACTATCCCCCGGGCAGTTATTGGGAGACTTTCTAGCATCCTGTTCTAGGACCTTTGGCTTTCACTATAAGGGAGTGAAAAAGCAACCCAGATTCTATTTTTGCAAAGTCCCAGATTTGAATCTCTGTGTCTGGTAATCATTTTTGCCTCAAGATATTTTTGGATAGCAGTATATGCCTTGTTTCACTGAAGGTGTAGCATATATTCCCTAGCCTAGTACCATTCAACCCACCCTGTATGTCCAGATCAAAATATCTGCCATGGCCCCAATTACATATATACAAGCAGGATTCTTAAATCTACTTCTGGATGCAGAGCCCCAGGAATTGCATGAAGTTACTGGGGTCATTCTTACCACCTCCTTTTGCTAATAATGTAGCCCTTCCTGGTCCTGCTTGACCTCTTGATTTAGAAAGGAAAACTGAGAAGTGAGGAACTGAGCAGGTTTTCTTTACTTAATTTGAGAAGTGAGGAACTGAAAAGGTTTTCTTTACTTAATTCTCTGATTCTGCTATAAACTGATAGGGTAGAACAGTTCAGCTTTGAAGGTTAAATTCTTAACAGAAGCTGCTGACAATATCAGGTTGTGGAGTTAGCTAATAAAGCTGAATGTAATCATCTCTGACAGTGCAGTGTAAAAACTGCTTTCTGGTTTGTCTTTTTGTTTGTTTGTTTGTACATTAAAGATTCATACCTAAAACAACAACAATAAAAAAACATAGTAGATGATAGAATTAGATTGTTAAAACAATTACCTATATGCTTTATCCCACATTATACACACAACAGTTTTGGCATAATAATACTTATACTACGACCACCAATATGATTTCAGAAAACAGTATTAACATTTTTTTGCATATCCTATCCCTATTCTCTGCCCAACTTTAATAGTATATCCATTGCCAGGGCATATAGATGTCATTCACTCTTTTTTTGGCCCTTATTTTAGTCATGATATGACTACAAATTATGCACATAGAAAACTTAGTTATTATATAAATCTATAACATATTATTTATTATATGTATAAATAATGCTCACTGTCTGTCCTTATACTGATGTCTCTGTAATCAATTCCATTATCTGATGTTCGTTCTGAGTAGATTCCTCAGGAAGGGCCCATGGGAACAACATCCTCACATGGGGATGCAGTTTGCTGCTTTTATATTTGAAAATCAGTTTGGTTAAATACAAGATTTTTGGCTCAAATATTTTTCCTTGCTTATCTTAAATGTTACTTAAATATGTTACTGTTTTATGGCATAAAGTTTCTTTTGGAAAGCCTAATGATAATCTAATTTTCTTTCCCTTAAGGTGACTTTGTGGTTTTTGTCTGGAGGTTTGAAGAACTTTATCTTTTTTTTTTAAAGAAAAGTAATTTTACTGGAATGCTTCAGATTTGCCCATTCTATGTTTTAATATGTTATCTAAATTGTTTTTAATTACAAGAAGTTTTCAAGGTTATACCATTTGTTCTCTTCCCTTGCTTTGGTTCTCATCTGTGGAGACTGCTAAAACACACACACATATGCATACACATACGTGCACATAATTTATATATGTATATACATATATGTAGATATATATATATAATGTAGGATCATCTTTGCTTACCTTGATTATTTGTCATTTTCTCTCAAACCTTTATCTTCCTTCATTTCTTTTTTATTTATTAAATTATTTCCTCCTTTGCATCTTCTACTTCTCCTAAGGCATTAGCTATTGTGTTGATTTACTCCTTTGTTCCTTCTTCCATGTTAGTCTTCACTTCTGAAATATTTCTTCATTTATTCCTAATTACTTCCTAAGGTCTACCACCTCATGTTTGAGTTTTTCTAATTCTGACTTATATTGTTCTTCATATATTATATCGCTTTCTTAATACTTTTTTAACTCGTTTTGAAGTAGGAAGTTACAGTTTTCATTTGTGGGGGGGGGGGACATGTCTCCCGGTGGACTCTCTTTCACTATAGTGGTATTATTCTGTTCCTTTTTCTCTTCTTTCTTATAATAACATAATAACTTTTTGAGATTTGACCACAAATACCTTCCTATAGCTGATTTTTGTCTTGTAGCTCATTTTTCAGTTACATTAGTTTTAGAGGGAGATGTGCATCAAGATAGGTTTTCTTCACACTCTACAGTCCCTCTTCTCTCCCTCTCTCTCTCACTCTCATTAAAAATATATGGTTGGGCAGACCATGATGGTTCAGCAGGCAGAGATCCCACCTGCCATGCCAGAGACCCGGGTTTGATTCCTGGTGCCTGCCCATGCAAAAACTAAAATTAAATTTAATACACACACACACACACACACACACACACACACACACGTTGGACTTTTAGGGAAGATGGTGGAATAGGGAGCTCAAGGACTAAGTTCTTCCACCAAAACAACAATTAAACAGTCAGGAAATGTCTCAAACAGCTATTTTGAAACCCTAGAGGCCAGAGGAGTACTGTACAATATATAGGGAAGAGTGGAAGGAAAAGACTGATGAATTATGGTAAGGAACTGTAAAATTGCTCTCTCCATGTGATGGTTACCAGTGCCCATCTCCCCACCCTCAAGAAAAGCTGTTGTGAAGTCCAGTCCCTGGCTATCTATCTGTAAAAGCAAGGGACATAAAAATCCTCTTCTTTTGTTCAAAAATTGATTGTGGTGATGAGCACTCAAATATGAGATGATACTGTGAACCATTAATTGTATACTTTGGCTGGATTATATACCTTGTGACTATATCTCAATAAAATTACATTAAAGGAAGAAAAAAAACTTAAGTCAGATCATATCACTTGTGGTGAATAGAATAACACCTTCTCCTCCCAACACCCAAAAAAATCCTCTTCCACAAAACTGGGGTGACCACAACTAACCATTGATTATGGCTTTTTATTAGCAAACTCTAATCACTGGGACCTAGCTGAGAGGGAAACCATTGTATCAACCTCCTCAAAATAAAAGTGGTGGCAACCATTATTTCAATCTTCTCTAGATAGGGGCAGAGGCAATAGGAACATAAAGACACAACACTTACTCAGGGCTGCAGGGGACAATGAGCTGAAGGGCTGCATTTGCTGGGAAGGCCAAGAAAGCTCAGCTTCCTGGTCCCCTCTCCAGAACAGTCTGCACCCCCTCCTGGGGTCCTTGCCCTGCATTGGCTGGGAAAGACTGACTTGGGAGATCCTCTCCAGAGTGACCCTCCTCTCAGAATTTGCCCTCCAGGAAAAGCAGCATGAACCAACAAAAGGAATGTAAAAACCTATAGAGGTGGACAATCTGGAACCAAGGTCTACTGGCTTCAAATACCAGGGTGAGGTAAATCTGTCCCCTGGGAAGCAGAAGGGACAACCAAACTCCTATAAACAGAGCAACTCCAAAACAAGTAACAATTAAAAGCCCAGGACAAGACATAGGTCCAGAAAGAGAGAAAACCCTGCACACAGCATTTGCCGACCTTCCTGATAGGCGGCTGAAATTGAAGAAAATCCATCTTATTACCAACTAGTTATAAAACCAAAAAACAGACATCCCAAGAAGTAAATCTCAGAGTTAATATTTCAAGATATTAAAATGTTTACTGTGCATGAAAAGAGTATAAGACAAAGAAACAGGAAATGATGGCCCACTCAAAGGAAGAGGATAAAGATCCAGAAAACACCAACAAAGAAAATGAGAATGTAGACATGCCAAACAAAGTCTTTAAAAAAATTATCTTAAAAATGCTCAAACTGTGCAGGCCACGGTGGCTCAGCAGGCAGAGTTCTTGCCTGCCATGCCAGAGACCTGAGTTCTTTTCCTGGTGCCTGCCCATGCCAAAGAAAATGCTTTAACAGATGATGGAAAGTACAAAGAAAGAATCAAAAGTTATCAGAAAAACAATGAATGAGCAATATGAGGAACTTAGTACAGAGATAGAAAATTTTAAAAGAAACCAAACAGAATTACTGGAATTTAAGACCACAACAACCAAAATGAAAAATGCCAAGGAGGGTATTGGAACCTGATTGGAGATGACAGAAAAAATAAACAGTGAACTTGAAATGAATCAGACAGAGGAATAGAAAGAAAAAGAATTGTAAAAAGGGAAAAATAGCATAAGACCCCTCTGGGAAACCATCAAGTACACCAGTATTACATTATGGCAGTCCCAAAAAGAGAGAAAGGGAGAAAAAAAAAAAAGTCAAAGAAATAATAACAGAGAACTTCCCAAACTTAGCAAAATATGTGAATACGCATACTTGTGGCTCAGAGAATCTAAAAAAGGATAAATATGGAGAAAAATACACCCTATCCTATGTTGATTACACATCAAATGCAAAGGAAAAGGAGAGAGTTCAGAAAACTGCAAGAGTAAAGCAACCTGTGTTATACAAGGGAATCCTAATTATATTGAGCTCGGATTTCTCATAAAAACCATGGAGGCAATAAGGCAGTGGATTGAAATACCTAAAGTGCTGAAGGAAAACAACTGTCAGTCAAGTATTTAATATCCAGTGAGACTTTCTTTTGAAAATAAGGGAGAGATTAAGACCTTCTCAGATAAACAAAAGCTAAAGGAGTTCATCACCACTAGGCCTACCCTACAAGCAATACTAAAGGAAGTTCTTCAGAGTAAAAGGAAAAAACATTAGAGGGGGGTTCAAAGCAGCATAAAGAGATAAAGACCTGTAATAAAAGTAGCCATTTGCTTTATTATAAATGCCAGTATTATTATATTGTATCATTTGGTATGTCACTCAACTTCTTACTTCCTGCAGGGACTAACATGCAAATGCATAAAAGTTAATGATAAATTTATGTTTTTAGAGATACAAATACAAGGAAATAAATAGTAATGAGTATGAAAAAGAAATGGTGGGGGTGGTGCATGGGCGGTTCAGTAGTAAAATGCTCGCCTTCCATGTGGCAGACCCAGGCTCGATTACCAGACCATGCACCCCCCCCAAAAAAGAAAGAAATGGTGGGGGGACAGACGGCCATAGGACAAGTATATGTGCATACTATTGAAGTTAAATTTTCATCAAGCCAAATATGTTTCTTATGTATCTAGGATGTTAAATTTTAACCCCACAGTAACCACAAGAAAAACAGATAAAAAATATATCCAGATAGAAATGAGAAGGCACTTAATATGGTACAACACACACAAAAAAAAAAGCAAATAAATATAAAAGTAGGCTTTAATGGAAAGAAGGAACAAAGAAGATATAGGACATACAAAGGTCAAATACCAAGATGGCAGAAGAAAGTCCTATCTTATCAGTGGTAACATTACATAAATGAATTAAACGCTCCAGTAAAAAGACAGATGGTGGCAGAATGGATACAAAGGTATGACCCATGCTATCTGCAAGAGACTCACCTTAAAGCCCAAGAGGGTAAAAGGCTGGGAAGAAATATATCATGCAAGTAGGAACCAAAAGAGAGCTGGATGGCTATATACAGTCCAGTTAAAATAGACTTTAAGTCAAAAACAGTTACATGGGACAAAAGTGGTCATTTTATACTGATAAAAGGAGATGTAATAATTATAAATATGTATGCATCTAACAGCAGAGCCCCAAAATCTATGAAGCAAATATGGACATATTTGAAGGGAGAAATTAACAGTTCTATATTAATAACAGGAAATTTTAACACACCACTGTCAATAATGGATAGAACATCTAGTCAGAACATAAATAAGGAAGTACATGATTTAAATGGTACGCTGAAACAACTAGACCTAACAGATAAATATAGAACAATGCACCAAATGAAAACAGAATACACATTCTCTCACCAGCATGTGGAATATTCTCCAAGATAAACCATATGTTGGGCCACAAAACAAGTCACAACAAATTCAAAATATTGAAATCATACAATATATATACTCCAACCACAGTGGAATGAAGCTAGAAATCAATAACAGAAGGAGAAATGGAAAATTCACAGATATGTGGAAATTAAATAACATACTCTTAAATAACCAAAGAGTTAAAGAGGAAATCAGAAATGAACTTCAGAAATATCTTGAGGCAAGTAAATGAAAATACAACATACCAAAACTTTTGGGATGCATCAAAGGCAGCACTGAGAGGGAAATTTGTAGCTCTAATTGCTCACATTTTTTTTTAATGCTCAAATCAGAGCCCTGCCCTCAAAACTAGAAGAAATAGAAAAAGAAGAGCAAACTAAACTCAAAGTAAGTGGAAGGAGAGAAATAATAAAGACAGAGTGAAGATTAATGAAATAGAAAATAATAGAATCAACAAAACAAAAATCTGGTTCTTTGAAAAGATCAATAGAATTGAAAAACCTTTACCTAGACTGACAAAGAGAAAAAGAGAGAGGCTACAAATAGCTAAAATCAGAAATGATAACGGGGACACTAGTTTTTTTGTTTTTTTTTTTTTTTTACT
>PVIY010064909.1:0-10003 GCA_004026745.1 Myrmecophaga tridactyla
CTTGCATTTGGAAGCAGGGGTGGGGATGGGGCTGAGTCATTGCTCCAGGGTTGGGAAATGGGGAGGGGAATCCTGACGGGGCAGGGCTGGGGGGTGGAGGAGAGGGCTTCTTGGGCCAGGCACCAAGGAGGAGAGCCAAAACCCCTGGGGCTGGAGAGAGGATGGCAGGCTGCTTTGGAGCCCCACTGGCTGGCGGTCTTCCCCACTACTGGGCCGCCAAGATGGGTGTCGACGCTGTTTCACAGTGGGGGTTCCAAAGCCACTGAGCTCAGGTCAGGGGCTCAGGGCACCGGGCCCGGGGAGGTACCCGAGTGGGATTCCCAGCCTGACTCCTGGAGGACACGTCTGTGCCCTTCGGAAACGCCATGTGGCTTTCCCCATCAAGCTTGTTCATCGTGGGCCACCCACAGGCTCCTCTGCCCGGCCCCAAGCATCTGAGTTCTCGTGGACTCAGTCATGTTGGATCCATTGTTAACCTGTCCCCCTCCTGAGCATGGCAGGCCTGGCCTCCCGCTGTCCCCTCCCAGGGCCTACTAAGGGCGGGATTGCTAGGACAGGGAAGGCCCACCTCCCTCCTTTGTGCTGTGCCGCCCAGGGAAGAGTTAACCCTGCCGTGCGCTTTCCCAGGGCAGGCTGTTGGGCTCAGGAGCCCTGGGTTAGGGATGCTTCCTTCCTACTTAATTTTCGGGGAGCAAGCCTGGATCCTCGGGGGGATTTACCAAATCCTTCTCACAGGGGTTTAAAAATGACACTAGCTAACACTTACTCTTTCCATCAAACCTAAAACACCATCGATTTTAAGATGTGTCATTACTCAGGAAAAACACGTGTCTCAGTGTGGGTAGCAAGAACCCAACCTGCCCACAGCAGGGCGGGCAGGGGCACCTCTGGCTCCCCACAGTGGCACTCGGTAGGGAGGGGGAAACCTCCCTTATGGGCACCCCCAGCTGGCACCCAGGGGAGAGAGTGGTCTGAGCTCCTCCCCATCCCATCAAGATCAAGGTCAAGATCAAGAAGCCTCAGGAAGGGAAGTCAGAACATGGGGCTGGATGAGTGGCGCCCCTAGAAGACTGGCCGGAGAAGGCACCAATGCACTGGAAGGTCAAGGCCACAGGCCAGGCAGTGTTTTGAAATGTGCACTCAGGATCAGCAACTTCCCTAAACTTTCTCCACAGTAGGGGCAGCCCTGCCTTTGGGTGAAGGGCCTCGAGCCGTCTTTGGGCTTGTGGCATCTGGCTCCAGGGCCCATGAACTACCTCTGCCCAGCCAGTTGGTCAGAAGTGACCATAAAGCTTCATGCCTCTCAGAGGTGGCCCAGGCCAATGACTCAGAACTTGGGAGAGCCCAGTACCAGCATGGAGGGCCTAGCCCAGGCCACACACCGTGGCTGTGGCCCCAAGTGTCCAGAAGACACAGTCGCTGGGGCACAGGGCAGCTGCTCACAGGTGGGCAGAGGCTGGACTGCAGCTGTGGGGCTGTGAGAACTGGCCACCTGGCAGATGTGTGCCCATCTGGATGGCAGACCCTGAGCCTGTCCAGCTCACAGTGGGAGGGGGTGGCTTCGGTGGCATTGGTGAGCCCCAAAGCAGTCTGCCCCTGGGAGGGAGAGTCGGGATCTGGACAACAGCCCAGGAGGGCTCCAATGGCTCCCCTCCCTCACCTTCCCTCCCTCACCCTCTCCCTCCCTGGGGTCCTCCTGCCCAGATCCTCTGAGGATTGCAGGAATCAGAGCTGGCGAGAGAGGCAGGGCTTGCAGGGAGGGGATTCTGCTACTCGGGTGCTCAGAGGGACCTGAGACCGCAGGTCAGCACTGGGACAGGTGTGAGTCTGCCCTGGGCGCTGGGCTCCCCATGTCCCCCGGCCCCCACCTTTGCTCCCTCTTCCAGGGGAGGGGAAGTAAGGAGGGAGTGGAGACCCGCTCCCTTTAAGTCTTCAAGCCGGTGGACCACAGACCTGCCCCCTCCAGGATGCTCCTTCAATCACCTGTCACCATTTCCCCGGCACCTCTGCGGGGCCTGCAGATGACCAAAGCCGGGGAGGACCTCTTCCCAGGCAGGGGAGGACCTGGGGGCTGAGGGAGGCAGGAACGGGCCCCAGGCCTTGGGGCAGCTGCCCATGCTGTCACCTTAATGAAAGGTTTCCGCATCCCGGACCAGCGTGGGGAAGAGGCTGGAGGGCTTCACGCCCTCATCTCACTGATGCCCCCAGAGTGGATCTGTAACCTGCTGGGGGCAGAGCCGGGGCCACCACAGCTGTCTTGGGGCCCCAGACCTGCCCTGTCCGGGAAACTGGGCCTTTCAAGGTAGGATCGGCAGGAAACTGGAGATCGGCGGCGGCTCTGGAGCCCTCAGGTGGGAGGCGGGGAAACCCACAGCCAGGGAGGGCCCCCCTTGGAGGGGCAGGTCCCGGGGGGCGGGGCGCCCCGGCCGAGGCTCCCGTTTATCTGTCTCCCTCCCCCGGGCCTGCCCGCTGTAACCCGACTCCGGCTCCTTGGCGGCGCCCCCCCTGCGCCGGGGGCGGGAGCGGAGAGAGCGCAGCGCCCCGAGGCCCGAGTGCCACATCACTGCGCCCTCGCGCCGCCCGCGCCCACCATGCCGCCGCCGGGGCCGCTGCTGCTGCCGCTGCTCGCCGTCCTGGGCGCCGCCCGGCCCGGGTGCGAGCCCGCGCGGGACCCCGCGGGTAAGGCCGGAGCGCGCCCACCCGCCCCCAGGGCTCTCCGCGGCGGCCCCGCGCCGGCAGCCCGGGCCGGGGCTGTGCACAGAGGGCGCTGGGGACCGTGTGTCCGGGAGGGGGAGGGGGTGGCTCCCAGCTCGCTAAACCCCTCGAGGCTGGGACCCTGGCGGAGCACAGCGGGGCTGGAAGGCAGCGGAGGGACCACGGGCCTGGGGCGGGGGTGGATGGGGTGTCCTTGGAGTTCAGGGCATGGCGGGAGGGGCGTCTTGCAGGCGGGTCCCAGCAGGCAGGTGCCAGGAAGGTCCCGGGTCCTTCCAGGAACAGGGCGGCCCCTGGTCATTTGAGGACTCGTGGCCCCTCCTCCCAGCTCGGTGATGTGGTCGGCAGTGTCTCCGGAAGTGTTCAGAGGGCCCCGAGAGGGGGCTGGTGCTCCTGGAGGGCTGAGGACAGGCTCAGGGACTGTCTGGGGGGTGGGGGTGGGGGTATCTGCACCTGGGGGGCCCTGCTCTCAGCCTGGGGCGTGGACGTGGTGATGGCACCGGAGGGCACCTGGAGCCTGGGGCTCCTGTCCTGGTCACACCCCCTACCTAAGTGGCCGCGGCAGGTCCCACCCCTCCTGGAGTGGGACCTGTTTCCCTGGGTCTTTAAAGGTGAGGAGGGGGCAGCTAGTCCACCGTGCTGCGGGCCCTGATCACCAGCAGACATCTGACTCCTGGAGGGCCTGGGCCGGGCTGGTGGCGCCCCTCGGGCGGGGGTCCGCGGTGTCAGGTTGGTTCGTGGATACCTGAGCACCTGCTGGGATTTGCCAGGTGGACCTTGCAGGACCAGACGGCCCCCTCTGATGTGCTGATGCCAATCTGTTCCTTTTCTTCTCTCAGCCTCGCTTTCCACTCACAGGGTGTGTGTGTGGGGGTAGTGGGCGCGCAGGTGTGTGCAGGCGTGTGCAGGTATGTGCAGGCATGTGCAGGCATATGTAGGTGTGCACAGGCGTGTGCAGGTGTATTATGCATTCATGTGCAGGCATGTGCAGGTGTGTGCAGGTGTATGCGTTCACATGCAGGTGTGTGCATGCATGTGCGTGCATGTGCCGGTATGTGCAGGTGTGTGCATACGAACTGTGTACAGGGCATGCAGGTGGAACTCACATGGTCACAGACAGACCTTGAAGTGTCCAGAATCATGGACTCATCAGGGACCTTGGCTCCTTTCTCCAGGAAGCTTTCCCTGACCGGCCCCTTTCTGTGGAGATGTGCTGCCTCCTTTGCCCTGGACCCGCGCGTGGGGCCTCACCCTTCTCACCAGCCCCCTTTGGACCTGGCTGGGAGCTCCTTGCAGGGAAGGGCAGGGGGCATCTCTCCTGGACGGGCACTGGTGATGGTTCCAGATTAAACCCTTCCTCTGGCCGGTCTCCTGTCCTGGCAGCCGGCACTGAGGTCTGTGGAAGTCCAGTGCTTTTCCAGAGCCAAGTGGTCAGGGCTGGGCAGTTTGCCCCCAGGCTCTCCTGTCCAAGGACTGCTGTGTCCTTGCTGTGCCTGTCATCGGGGCTCAGAGCAGGACCGGAGCTCTCCTCCTCCTGCCTTGTCCCCTGGTCTTGGAGAGGGCTCTGGGTCTTCCTGGGCAGCTTGGGGTCTGGGGTGACTTCACTTTCCCACATTCAAATCCTGGCTCCTCTACTCTCAGCTGTGTAGCCTCAGGAAGAAGGCTTCACCTCTCTGACCCCATTCAGGTTTCTTATCTCTCAGAGGAGGGTTAAAGGGCCCTCCCAGGTCCTGGCCGGCAAGGACAGTCTGATGTTGGCTTAGCAGGGAGGGAGAGAAGCGTCCAGCCTGGATTTCAGGCTTTCAGTAGAACAGAGGCTGACCACAGCGACCCCTGGTGGTGCAGAGAAGCCACCGTCGTAAGTGCGTCTGAAAGAGCAGCTTTGGACGAGACCAACAGAGAAGGAATGAGAGCCACACAGGCAATTTAAAATTTTCCAGTAGCCACGTTAAAAAAGCACAAAGGGACAGGTGGAAGCAGTTTAACATACCATTCGTGAATGATACATTTTAGTTGACTCAATGTAGATGCAATTTTATCATTTCAACCTGTAATCAATATAAAAAGTATTAGAGAAGGATTTTGCATTGTTCTTTCTAGCACAAAGTCTTTGAAATTCATGTGTATTTGACAGTTTAGACTGGCCACATTCCAAGGGCTCCGTAGCCACCCGTGGCTTGTGGCCAGCTCATGGAGACCGTCAGGGTCATGGCTTTCGCCCTTTCTGTGTCCCGAGGTGGGAGGGCTCCCTTAGCCAGGGGGCGGGGTGGGGGGATGGGCAATGTGGAAGAATAAATAGGCACTCACAGTGTCTCGGACTTTGGTGTTCTCTGGCCACAAGGGCAGATGGGTGCTGAGGTGGACGGAGAGTGGACGCAGGGCGTGTTGGCCCACCCCCTTACTCTGTGATGGAAATCAGAGGCCTGGCCTCATCACGTGGCTGGCTGAGGGATCTCTGGGCTCCCTCTTCCCATCCCTTGCTGGGTCCATTGTGGCTGGAGCAGCTCGAGCCCTCTCTTACTCCCCGCCCCTGGCCATACTGGGGCTGGCCTGGCTCTCTGTCCCTAGTGTAGACCCCCAGTCAGGCAGCATGGCCCGCTGGGAGGGTCCCAGTGAGCAGCCCCTCCTCCTTTTTGCTGGGTGACCTCCAGTGACTGTGAGCTGAGCCCTTCCAGGCGCCATTGCCCTGCTGAGCCTCAATTCTATGAGATAGGCTCCTTATTATCTCCAGGTCACAGGGGGGAAACTGAGGCACGGAGAAGCTCCTACCCCCCCGAACTTCCATGAAATAAGAAGACTGGCCATGAGATACCTGGAGGGGTCAGCTTCTCAGGTGACCAGTGGGGATCCCGTTACCCACTGGTGATGGTGTGATCCTCACTTCCTCCCTGCATACCCCCCTGAGGCTGGGGGAGGCCCAGGGTCAGGAGCTTCCACTCCCTCAGGGGCTGTGCATGCCTTCAGAGCCCCCAGCTCAGCACGCAGTGGTGATGTGTCAGAGCTCGAGGGCAGCTGGGCACAGGTGTTTGGATGACACTGTCCATCTGACGAGGCCTCGGGCCCCTGAGCTCACTGTCTGGGGTGCAGCTTCTGCCTTGCGCAGGGCTCAGATCTCAGAATAAGACAGCGCGTGTGGCAAGTGTGAACCCCATGGTGAGACCAAGCCCCGAAAACTGTCATCTTTGGCAATGGGTGCTTGGCCCTGCGTGGTATGGACGCTTGGTGTGGAACACTGGACATAAGTGACGCTTGGGGAAGGCCATGCCTGGATGTGTTGTCCTTTGTGTGTCCTCACCAACATTGGCCAGTGGCCTTTAGCTGCAGGAAGGCGGAGAATGTTGCAGTGTTCTGGGCAGGTCCTCGATATGTTTCCTTTTCTCTTCTTTTTCCCTAAAGCATTGGTCAACCTGGCTGCCTGCCTCATTCCACAGCAAGTGGGTGAGAGCACAAGTCTGGGACCCTCTGAAGCCATAAAAGCTGGCGACCCTCTGAAGCCATAAAAGCTGGCGAGCCACATGAGGGTGCCAGGGAACAAGCTAGGGGCCTCCCAGGCCCTGCTGAGCAGAGTGAGTGGCCGTGGGGGGTGGGCCACACGCTCCACTCCAGCAGGTCCTGCTCCCGGCCTGCAGGGCGGGCATCCGAGGGCCCAGGGGCTGGGACTCCCTGCAGCTCAGGGTAGCTGTCCCCGCACCCAGACGTTAGGAAAAGGCTCTCTCGCTGGCGAAGACAGCCTGGCCTTCCTTCCCTCCTGGTCTTGTGGCTGTTCTGAAGCAGGCACAGCCCTGGCTCCTCATGGAGGCAGGTGTCTAACCCACACCAGCCCTGTCCCGGAGGCCACCCCAGGTCACCTCATAGAACTGTCACAATATCCCTGCAAAGCAAATATAACGAACCCCATGCAAATCAGGGAAACCGAGGCATAGAGAGTGACTTGCCCAGGGTCTCCTTGCAGTGATGGGCAGGACAGGATTTGAACCAAGAGCAGCTTAGCCCCCATGCTGGCCGCCCTTCCCTGCCCCACAACGCCTGCGTGGCTCACAGACAGAGCTCTTCTGCCCAGAGCTTTGGGTGAGGAGTGGGGGCTAGCCCGAGGGAAGCCCACCTGCTCCACACCAGCTCCACACCAAGGTGTGTGTGTGTGTGTGTGTGTGTCACCAGTTGTGGAGGTGGAGACCAGAGTTGTATGATTATCTGAGGGGAGCTGGGCCTTAGGCTTTTCCCATGCCACACGAGCTCTGTTGGCAGAGGGATCAGGGACGATGGTCCATCAGCCCACAACGGGGAAACTGAGGCACAAGACACCTACTGGAAGAGGATGACTGAGCGTCAACAGCACATCCACACCTCCTGTCTCACCTGCGTCCTGTCCCCATCTGGGGAGTTAAGGACTGCTTGCTCAAGGGTGTCAGTCACGTTTTCCTGACTTACCCCTAACCGCCCTCCGATCTCAAGGTGATTTCCTACGAGCAGCTCGTGCCCTTCTAGTCTCGCAGCTCAGGCCTGAATTTGGGATGAGCTTTCAGGGTCAAGACACAGGCCTGCCTTTTCCCCCTGGCTCTGGCCTTCCCCTGTCTCCGCCTGTATCCCCCACCCCCCCCATTCTGGCACGTCCATGCCTGCAAGGTCCTGCCCTGTGCCCCGTGTCCCCACGGCCGGCTGCCCTTCCCCTCTGGGGTCAGCTGAGATTTAGGCCTGGCACCAACTTCCCTCCTGGGGTCACATCTTCCCTCTTGGTGCTTGCAGAGCCCAGGGAACCCGCTTCCGATAGGGAACCTGGCAGGTGCCGCTGGCTGGAAATCTGTCTTACTTGACTTTTCTGGTGTCCTTTGTGTCCACATGTCTGCGCTGTAGAAGGGGGTCCTGGAAATGCCACAACTGCAAGGATGGTTGTGTGTGCTCATTTTTTGTTTTTTCTGGCAAGAGGTTCCCGATTGGAGAAATGGTGACACACCCGCCCCTGGGGAGCGCTCTCTAAGGCAGGGGCTCTGGGCCTCCCTGGCTTTTGGAGGGATGCTGTCATAACGTAGGGTGAGAGCCATGAGGTGCTGGGGCCCACAAAAGCACCTTGGGGTGGGGGGTGGGCGACAGGGCTGATGAACCAGGGGCGCCGGGGCCGGGCTGACAGGCTACCTGGCTGTATTTCTCTCTGAAGGTCAGGCCACCTCCCTGGGCTCAGTTTCCTGATCTGTGAATTGGGCTGACAGTGGCATCTCCCTGAAAAGGCCAATTGTGGAGAGTAAAGGAGGGAAAGCCCGGGAGGGCCTGGCGTAGGTGCCCATGAGCCTGGGCCCTGCGAAGGGCGGGCGGCCCTAGGGCGCATTGTCCGGGGGAGCGAGTGAGGGGCGGGCCTGCGCCCCTGACGGCCGGTCTCCTCTCTTCCAGGTGGATGCCGCAGGTCCCGCGCAGCGCACGGCGGTACAGTACTCCGACCTCTCTCGCTTTGGCTTTTTAGGAGCGATGTAGACCCTCAGGCTACTCGAGCCTTTGAGAGGGCCCGTGGTCTCTGCAGGGGGTGGTGGATAGCATGGCCCTAAGCAAACCCAAACCCTTTCTTGACCCGCTAGAGCGGAATCAGACAAACCAGTGAAGCGCAGACCTCCCCTCCGCGCAGCCACCCGTTCCAACCCTGCCTCTGCCGCCCGGGCCTGCACAGGTGCCCCGGCCCCTCCGGCCTCCACCTCCCTGCCCCCGCCCCCGCCCCCGAGTTGGCCCTGGAGGCGCTGGTCCGATCTCGAGGTGCCCACACGTGGGGGGGCCATCCCGTGTGGCTGGACGGTCAGCTCAGAGTCAGGTTCTGTAGGCAGGCGAGTCCTTTTCCCTTTCCAGGCCACGGTGTCCACATGCTCAGGGGGTGCAGGCACTGATCTCCCGGGATTGTTTTGAAAGTTACGAGGGAGCTAAAGTACGTAGAGTGCCCAGGACAGGGCCTGGGGCCTGCCTGGTTCCTGCCAGGAGCAGCCGCCGTCAGTAAGTCATTTTCAACTCACCTGCCAGATCGGAGCATCTGGGCCATGCCAAAAGGAGGGGCTAGGCTATTTAAACAGCAGGAAAAAATTTCCCAGTGCAAAATTCAATGACGTATATAAATTGTTTTGAGCAGAGAAATACTGAGCAGAAGACACCCTGTCCTTTGTAATGTTTGATGTGGAAAAGTAGCAAAGTCTTACGACTCATGTCATATGATGCTGAGTCCCGAGAGTGAAACGAGGACAAAGGGAGGAGGCAGCTCAGGAGATGAGAGAGTGGTGGCTATGGCTGTAGGGACACAGCTCCACCCAGAGGGGCTGGGCGGCCAGCCGATGGTCAGATGGGGGCCTCCAGGGCTGGGTGGTCAGAGTCTGTCCAGATGAAGCTGGGTGTCCACTCCCGGGTTGGAAAAATAGTGTGAAAATGCCTCGCACCAGTGAAGACCCTGCCACCTGCTGCCTGCTGTCTGTGCCTAACTCTTCCTTGACAGCCATGGGGCCAGCCGAAGCCCAGCCGTCCAGCCAGTCTTCTCACATGAGTGCCCAGCTCAGACCAACAGTGAGCGGTCAGCTGGTTTTCCCAGAGACGTGGGACAGCCAGACCTCCATACATCTGAGGGGTTGGGGTTGCTTTGTGGCCATGTCTTCTGGGGGGCTTGCCCCCTTTCTGCCAAACTTCTTGATATGTCAGAGAGGAGGGGCCAGAGCTGGGCAGGCCCTCAGCAAGACTGGCCTTCCGGGTCCCCTTTTGCAGATGCTGAGGCTCAAAGAGCGGCCTGCCCCAGCTCCCCTGCCATGGGGAATTGAGCCCCCAGACTCCAGAACCATCTTGGGTTCTCCTGCAGGCCCCTGGCTTCTCCCCAAGTAGCCCCTGTGCAGCCCTCTGCCCCTGCAGCCCCGGGCCTGGGTGGCTCTGTGCGGCAGAGCAGGTCCTTAGCAGGTATCTGACAGGAGAGCCCGGGGTCCTTGTGAGAGACTGACCGCTGGCCCCGCCTCCCTCCAGCCAAGTGCGTGGACCTGCAGCTCCGGACCTGCGGTGACGGCGCCTACAACCACACCATCTTCCCCGGCCCGCTGGAGTTCCGCTCCCGGGAGGCCGTGGAGGCCAGCTCCGAGTACACCCTGCTGAGCATCTTGCACCACCTCCTGCAGGGCCAGTGCGACCCCGACCTGCGGCTGCTGGGCTGCGCCGTGCTGGCCCCCCGCTGCGAGGGCGGCCGGGAGCACAGGCCCTGCCGGCGCGTGTGCGAGGACCTGCGGGAGGCCTGCCAGCCCGCCTTCCATGCCATCGACATGGCCTGGCCCTACTTCCTCGACTGCAGCCG
>PVIY010064913.1:0-10002 GCA_004026745.1 Myrmecophaga tridactyla
TTCAATCTTAGTGTCCTGGCTTCTATGATAAATACCACACAATGGATTGGCTTAAACAATGGGAACTGGGTCCTGGTTTTGAAGCTATGAGAAGTCCCAAATCAAGGGATCAGCAAGGCAATGTTTTCTCCCCAGGATCTGTAGAAGTATGCGTCTAGATTCTGGCAATCCCTGGGCTTCCTTGGCTTGTGTCTCTGTCTTGCATCACATGGAGATATCCTCTCTTTTCTGGGTTCCACTGACATATGGCCTCTAGTTCACCCTAAAGCTTTTCCCCTATAAGACCAGAATTTCTTCACTGAGAAGCATTTCCAACTTTGTCAAAAGTCAATTGCTCAGGCTTCTGGAATGACAGGATGAGCAATTTAGCAAATGATAAATTTCTAGGAGCATAATCAGTAGAGAAATTTAGGCTGAGGCCTCAAACCCCAGTCAGATGTCCTGCCCGGAACTAGAAATAGTTTCTTTCTTTGAAGCTTTCTTAAGGCATCAAAAAGTTGCTGGAGTGCTGGCAGAACAGAGAAACCCTGGTGGCCGAGCCTCTAGACTAAATAGAGTCCAGTGGCTGCAAAAGGCTCCGTTACCTGGTTCAACTGCTCTGCTGGGGCTCCAGAGATTTGGGTATTCATTCCTTCATGGTTACCAAGTTGTTACCAGACAAAGGCCATGGATTCATCTGCCCAACATGCTCAGTAACCTATTCCTGAGACACCTGGGCTACAAAGAGAGAAAGAGTTTATTATTACACGTGTAGCAGGAGAGCAGACAGCCTAACAGCCCAAAATCTGTCTCCTATGATGCATTTCTAAGATGTAAACTTTTATAAACCTAAGTGAGCCCAAAGAAAACCTGTTAGAGGAAAACAAATTAGTTGGGTCAATTAGTTTTCTCTACTTCAGAAGACTAAATACCACAGATGCTATGGAAAGGCAGTTGGATTGGGCAAAGATTCCATTTTCATTTTATTGGGGAAAATAAAGTCTCCATTAACAAATAAAAAAGAACAATTTGTAAAAGCCTTGTAGCAGTACTACTGGCCCACAAAATCCTTGTTGAATGGAGCAATCCATTGCTGAGGAATCCAATAAAATGGGAGCATACTGTAGCCTAAAGGCATCGCCATCTGGAGCTTGTTCTAACCCCAACTTTGCTTTTAATTTCTAGAGAAAGATGCTCTATAGCATATATAATTTTTATCCTCACATGCATCCCCACACTACCACTGAAAGCTTCTTTATGATGTGACTTCCTTGAGAGGAACTAATGAATCTTATCAATAAATTAAAACAAAATATTTGTCTCTAAGACAGCCCCCGATGATCCCAGCCTCCTGGTATTCACATCTTTGTATCATCCCTCCCACACTGAATGACAAACACAAGTGATGGTACAATTCGTTCTGAGATTAGGTTATAAAAGACTGTGGTTTCTGTCTTGGAGTTCATTCTCTCCCTCCCTTCCCCTGGATCCCTTGCTCTGGGGGAAGCCAGCCGCCATCTGAGCAGGACTACAGGTCCGCAGGGTGAGGGACGGAAGCTTCTGGCTAACAGCCATGCAGAACTGAGGCCTGCAGTGACCACGTGAGTCAATTCAGAAGTGCATTGTCCAGCCCCAGTGGAGCCTGGAAATGACTGTAGTCCTGGCCAACCAGTTTGACTACAATCGCTGGAGAGACTGTGAGCCAGAGTCTCCGAGCTCGGCAGCATTTGGATTCCCGACCCTCAGAAATTGTATGACATGAGAGATGTTTGTTGTTTTAAAAGCTGGCAAGTTTGGGGGTAATTCATTAAGTAACAAAAGATAACTAATACACTCATCACTATCTCTGTTATCCTGCCTTTTATTTCCCCTTGCACCTCATTATTTGTTTTGGTTGTTTATTATATGTCTGTGACCATAAGAACTTTCCTGTTTATTTGTTACTGTATCCCCAGTGCCTAGAAAAATGGTTAGTTAGAATACAAGAGGTATTCAATAAAAATGGAATGAATAAGGAGAATCTAGAAATTTTATGTAAAAGCCAAAACTGTGGTCATTTGAATTTAAAGTAGACTCATTTGTGGGCTGTCTGCCCCATTCACTATGACCCCTTTAAACATAGCAGAGGGCACCTGTGTACAAGGTACATGACCCCAAGGACTTGTCAATGATGGCTGAACAATGACTGTACACCAGACCTCAGCAGGCCAATCGGATTTCTTTCCTGGGAATTTGGAATTAAAACCAAGTGAGCCAGCAAGAAAGAATCTCTCTGTGTGGCTGGCCCTATGGCATCAATCTGGAGAAGCTACCTTATACTACGACAAGTAATATAAAAAAACTCAGGAGCTTTAAACAGCAAAGGTTTCTTTCTTTCTGGCACTATTTGCATTAAACACAGGATGGTCTATAGGTTTTACTCAGCAGCAGCAGCTACTCAAGGATGAAGGCTGGTGAAATGGACACCATTTTGAATGTTTCCTTCACCCTGCCAGAGGAAACAGTGGACATCTGGAGGGTCTCAAACAAGCTATCAATTCCTCAGCCTGGAAGTGACATGTCATTTCTTGTCACAGCTCATTGGCCCGAACTGCTCATATCCACAGCTCAACTGTAAGAGGCTGGGCAGTGCAATCCTACCAGGTGCCTAGAAAGCTGGAAGTAGGAACTATTTGGGGAACAGCACTGAAGTCTCTTCAACCCGCAACACAAATTGCAAGAGCCATAAACAGACATACTGTGTTATGTAGGTAGGGGATCAAAGAGTGATGAAACAGTTGCCCAGAGAGAAGGGAAAGTCAAGAGAAAGAGAGAGAACTCTGTCTGGGTTCCCAACTGTTTTCCATATACCATTTCCATTATTTCTGAGGTCTAGGTACATTCTGCCCTTGGAGTAGGAAATCAAAAGTTCTGTTTGGGCTATGTTACCTGTGAGATGCCTGTTGAATTTTCAAGTGGAGATTTTGGGTGGTCTGTTTGATTTACAAGCCTGGAACTCATGGGACAGGTCTGGGCTAGAGATGTGAATTTGAGAATTGTTGGCCTATAAATGAAGTCCTGGGACTGGGTGCCATCTGGGAGAGTTTAGACAGAGAAGATAAAGGACAGTCCCTAGAGCCCTGGGGTTCTAGGCAGCTGGGGTTAAAGGAGACAACTAAGAAAGAAATTAGTGTACTAGATCTTCTGGCTGACTTCTTGTTATTCCAAATGCTTCCCTTACACCCAACCTAATTTAGCCACTCTCTTTCACATAATCATTTAATATTCTTCTATTATTTATACTTTCTTGTTTGCGTACTATTATTCCCCATCCTGGAGACCTTTCTGTCTTGTCCCTAGCACACAAAACAATACTTAGAACATAGTAGATATTCAATCTATATTTGTTGAAAGAATGAGTAAATGAATATTGGGGTGCAGACCCATTCCCCCAAAAACAGCTATGTGCAACATCTGCAATAAATGCTACAAGTCATGTCAATTATATATATTCTTAGTACAAACTACTCTACATCAAGACTACTGCTACCCCTACTCCCACAAAAAAAAGCATCTATGCTTTTTCTATGACTATCGTAAAGGCAGTGCTACTCAAAGTGCGGTCTGCAGACAAGCAGCATCAGCAGCAACTGGAAGCTTGTCTGAAATGCAAATTCTAGGTCCCACACAAGACCTACTAAATCAGAAACTCTGTTCTAACAAATTCTCCAGGTGATTATTATGCACACCAAAAACTGAGAAGCACTGATAATGAGGCTAATGTTAAAAAAGATTTATTTGATTTTAAAATACTCCAGACCTTCAAATAAATGAAGATGTGCACAAGGATGTTAGGATTGTAGGGAACATGCTACGCGTATCACACAGAACAGCTCCACAACACAGATTCACCTGGAACACATGACAAATGGATTGTGCAGGTTATACAGGGCAGGTACTGTGAGGGCAGTGACTTCAACATAGATCTGTAGAATGCTTACCAAGCATGAGACCCTCTTCTAGACTGAAAGGAGAAAAGGAGTATAAGGAATTTCAGATTCCTTCCACTCAGTTAAGGAAGTATGGAAGCCCCCTTGTTTAAATCTCAATCTCCTAACCTGGCTCACATTTCCCTGAAACCATGTTAGTTTATGAGGGATTAAGTTTACTAGAATATGATAGGTGCTTAGAGTATAAAGCTTATTTAATTGAGCCCCTCTACATATAAGGGCAATCGGATATGCAAATTAAGGATTCAACCTACCCTAATCTGTGATTGGTTAGAAACTAAATGAATAATTATGATAATAAGGTATAGAAAACTTACTAAACGGAAAAACGTGAATAGTAGGACGGCAGTATGAAGGAGGAGGACCTCACCACATCTAGGGGCATCTGGGAAAGCCATCTAAAACTGAGTCTTGTACCATGTGTTGGAGTTACTCAGAGGAAGAAAGGGGGAGTGGGGAGGGTCAGAGAAGATCGGCAATCCAGGCAGATGAATCAGTGTGTGCGAAAGCATTGGAAGCTTTAGTGGAGAGACCACCAGTATTTGGGAAAAAGCCAAGGCAAGAGAGAAGATATAAAACACAACCAGAAGGCTGCTGCAAGTAGCCCAAATGAGGGAAGACAAGCGCTTGGGCCACGGCAGGAGTAGTGAGAACTCATCCGAGAGTACTGGTAGCATATTGTACTGAGTCTGGCTCTGTTGCTTACCAGCAAAGTTAACTTGGCTAAATTACTTAATTTCTCAGTGCCTCAATGTCCCTATGTGTAAAATGGGGATAATAATAAATGGCCATACATTCTGCAAAGACAGTTTTTTTTTTAAGTTGAACTTCCTAAGTTACCTATTTTAGCAGAGGCTTATTCAATAAAATCAGAGACATAAATCATCTGAGGCAACACAGATACACATGCAGAAATTGAATGAAAGAAATGTGGCATTCATAAGGGTGAAACACAGTAATTTTGCACATATTGAACTGAGCATTAGTAATACACCTTGAACAAATCATGCAATACCATAATGTAATTTTTTATGTATATTTGTCTGCTTCCAGAATTTATAGGCACACGTAATAACTGACCTCATTGGGTTTTTGTAAGGATTAAAAATGTGTCAATTCGTGAAAATGAGCGGCTTTTTTCTAAAGCCACTAAGTAATACCGGTTATATTTATTTAGAAGGTAAAACTGACCAACGGGGGAGGTGATGAGGCTCAGGTACCAGTCTACTCTCAAATACTCGTTGGATGATGGTTCATGTAACTCAAGGCCTTTTTTCCGGTTGAAAGTGAGATTCATTTATGATTCACCCATCTACTTATTTGCTTCTCCTCCTGGCTAAAGACTATGCGGTAATCATTGTCGTTCATTTTTGACGGATACATAGCGATCACTTATTACATGCAAGGCCCTAAGGATGCGACAAATCACAAGAGCGACGTGACCCTTGACTTCACGGAATTCGGGTGGGGTGAGTCTGAAATACCTCTAGGGTAGAAATTTCCCACATTTGCTCAAGTACTGCGTAGCAGAGGCTGGCCGTAATAACGCTAAATAAACAAAGTCAACTACGAACCAACTTCCCTGTGGATTGTGCGGAAGGAAAGGGACGGAAGGGAAGAGAAAAGAAGCCACCGCTGAGGGAAGAAAGAAATGGGCAGAGGGAAAAAAGGAGGGGAGAAACGGAGACCGAATCGGAGGGAAGGGAAGTCGGGAGTATATAAAGGATGGCAAACAATGAGAGGGGAAGGAAATTCAAACGAAAGGGAGGAGAAAGAGTGCGGCACAACCACACCCTCCGGGCCATTCCGCCGCCCAGGAACACCAGCTCCAGGCGGGGGTCAAGCATCCCCCAGACCTCTGCGCGCCGCGCGCCCTAAAGACGTCTACTTCCGGGGTCGGTGCGTGGCGCGGCGCAGTGACGTGAGAGGCGGGACTTCCGGTCTTGGTGCCGCCTGACCCGTGCGGCGGGGAACGGCTGGCTGAGTGGACAGGTGAGCCGCTGCTCGCCGCCCTCGGGGTCTTTGCCGGAGGAAAACGGGCGGGCACGTGGGAACCGAGTCTCTTTCTCCAGCGCCTCGCAGAGCTCGTGCTGCTTTCGGCCAGGAGGCCGCGGCGACGTAACTAGCGGCGCTGCCACCGCCCGGAGGCTCGGAGCTTCCTTGGCCGGGGGTCCCTTGGGCATCTGGCCGGGTGTTCGCGCCCCTGCGTGTGGGAGCCGTAGTGTTTGTAGCGCTGCTGGAAGCCCTTCCGTGGAGGTCTTCCGTGGGACCTGGGCCTCGGGCAGCCTGCCCGGAAGAAGTGGCCGCGACGGGTCAAAGTCTGGGTCGGTGATTCCGGAGAATCTGAGTTCTTGTACCAGCTAGCACCGAACAGGTCACTCTTCCCTCCGTGGGCCTCAGTTGCCCCACCTTGCGGACTTTGAGGTCATTAGGGCTGCTTTTAGTTTGTACTGTTAGGTTCACCTCTCAGGGTTGGAAGAGCAGGTTCGATTGCCCCTTGGCCCTTTCTCTGAACCGGACACAGCGCTCACGTCAGTCACGTGTTTGAGTTTAAAGTCGCCTTAATACTCAGTGTTACTAAGGTCAGAACGCACTTGCTCCCTGGAATTGAGGCTTTATGTGGCCTCCACCCCTTGCTGTAGATCTTGGTGTTTTCTTGAACTGGTATGTGCCTCACTTTTCTCGTCTGTACTACCGCCCTCTTAGGGTTGTTGAATTAGCTGATTTTCATTTAGCCATTGGAACAATGCCGTACACATCTGAAGCACTCAATAAATGTCAGCTGTTGTCGCCTGAACTCCATCTCCCTTCCACACAAAACCTTTATAGCTCTCCTGGTGGTCTTTGCAGTAGCCATCCAGTGATCACACTGCTTTGCTTTCACATTTATTGCCTTGGAATTTCTTGTCAGTGGAGTTGCTCTTTACCTAAGACAGGGTGCAGATTGGGACATATTACTTGGTTCCCTGATGCGCTTCACCCCCTCACAAGTTGTTACTGGGTACCTGCTTTGTGTGAGGTGTGCCAAACATTGCAAGAGTTAGTCTAATATATGAACCCGTAGTTCTTAGCCATTTTGACTTGAATATCAAATTCCTATGGAGAAAGAGACAGGTGTAACAAAAAGAAACATAGAAAAGTTATGAGGGCTTCAGAATCTTTATTGACAAAGGATTTTTTTTTTTAAAAAACTTCCTTCCAAAATAAATTAGAGCTTCTCTGTTGGATGTTTTTTTTTCTTCAGTTTTTCATCCTAAAGGCGAAAGGCTTGCATACTTTCAAGTCTCTCTATCAGCGTGCGGGGTTCTGGGAGATCATCAAGGAAACACAGTAGGTGCTTCTCTAAAATTGGTAGTTTGATAGCTTAAGGTCTTCAGATGGAATTACTTTCTTTTTCTTAAAAGATTACCCTTTGGACATTTAGTGTTTATTTTTACTATTATATATTGTATTTAGGATTAAGCACTAGTTTTTGAAATTTACTATCTTAAGTCTATTTCAGCCAAAGGGAAATTATTATACTATTTTTAAATGAGTATATTTAATAATGTAATTAAAGTAGTGTGTTCAATTTGTGGAGTTCTTGGCTTTATCTGGAATCTGATAGCTGCTTTCTAGCACATTAAAAAAAAAATTTGCATGTGGTTCCAATAAAGTTCGATGGAATGGTGAGTTAGAAATAGCAAAGGAGTTTGGGAAAAAATTTTGCCTTTTTCAGCAAAAGGTAGTTCAGCAAGCCATCATGAGTGTGGTATGCTTTAGTTTTGACATTTCCTCAGCAGTAGAAATATCTTTTAAATGCGTAAGATAAGCTTCCTCTTCTGACCACTTGCACACATTAAGAAGAATCTCGCTTGAGGTTAGTATATAATCATTCAGATAGCAAATTAGACAAAGTATAAGAGTTGTAAAAAAAAAAAAGGAAAGTTGTAAATTGATAGTCTGGTGGCCACTTGTTTTGCAGGAGGAAGAGACTTGCACAGAATCTTGGTGTGACAAATTTGATACTCATCTCTTCTCTGACTGTAGTACAATATTAAACCAGCAAAGTGACCCTGGTACAAGGTACAGAGTTCACTGAGGTTCCATCCGGTTTTACAAGCACTCGTTTGTATGCAATTTGATCAGGTTTGGCTTCCTGTAACTACCACTATAGAACAGAACTGTGGTGTGTCTTGGATTATTTTGGGTTTATCTTATTTGGCAGTCACCAGCTTTTTTTTAATATTCTTATTGAAAAATCACACACATACAGTCCATACATGGTGTACACTCAGTGGCTGGCAGTACCATCACATAGTTGTATAATCATCACCATGATCATTTTTAGAACACTTGCATGGGATTCACTAGCTTTTGAATGTGTAGATTGATGTCCTTTGCCAAATTTGAGAACTTTTCAGCCATTTTTTCTTTGAATGTTTTTTTAGCCCCCAACTTTTTTTTTTAACAGCTTTATTGAGACATAATTCACATACCACACACTTTCCTCCTTTATAATATACAATTCATTGGCTTTTAGTGTGTTTACAGATATGTGCGGCCGTCACCACAGTCAATTTTAGAGCCTTTTCTCCACACCTAAAAAGAAACCCTGTACTCTTTAGCTGTCATCCTCCTATGTCCCCATGTCCCCTAACCCTAAGCAACCAGTAATTTCTTTTTTGTCTCTCTAGATTTCACTATTCTGGATATTTCATATGAATGGAATAATTTAATATGTGGTCTTTTTGACTGGATGCTTCCATTTAGCATATTTCAAGAATCATCCACGTTGTAGCATATATCAGCACTTCATATATATATATATATTCATATTCATTTCTGTTGATTTCGTCCCACTATACCTTTTTCCGTTGTCAGCAAATACGACTTTTTCTTATTCGGTTGTATTCAGACTCTTAAAAGAAATTAAATAATTGAGTTGTATATTGGGGATACAGTACTATAGGGTTTTGCATTTACTGTTTTAGTTACCTTTACTGAAGACTTCATTTATTCACACTATTTCAAGCCACTCTCTCCTGTCTTTTCCTTTCTGCCTCAGTACTCCCTTTGGTAGACTTGTAGCGCAGGTCTTTTGTTAATGATCTCTCACAGTTTCTGTTTATTTGTATATTATGGAACTATTAAAGATAGTGAATTAGTTAATAATATTTGATTTGACAGGATGTCCATGTGTTAAATATGAAAAAAAATGTACAGAAGTGTATATAATAGGCTTCTGTTTATAGAACTGATAACTCCATATATGAAAATGTATATAAATGCTTATGATTATAGAAATTATATATTAATTCATATTGAGTTAATAACATGGGTTTAGGAGTAATATGGATGGAGGTGAAAAAGAGAGATAGAAGGGAGGCATGCAAAGGATTAAAGAAACTGACCATCAGAAAATCCTAATAAATTTTAAGCTCATTTTCCATTATTTAAGTAAAATTATATGTGCATATATAAGTAAAGTTTGTTTTTTGTTGTTGTTGTTTATTTTAAATAACATGAGCTCTGAACTCACATATCTGGGTTCAAGTAGCTCATCCACTTTCCCACTTAACTAATTGTGTGCCCTTAGGCAAATTGGTGAGGGGAGAAGGGAGGAAAAATAATAGTACCCATTCTCATAAAATTGTCCTCAGGAATAAATGATATAGTACCTGTAAATGACAGATACAAGCCCACTGCCTTGACTTCCTTGAAACTCTCCCTCTGACTTACAGGATTTTACATGTCTCTGTTCATGCACATTCTAATGGTTCTTTTTCAGTATTTTGCTAGTTTGTTTTTTTCTTGCCTGTGGATGTTTCCCTCCTCCAAGAGAGCAGGAGTTGTCAGAGAAGATGCTGAGTGAGGGCAGCGGGGGACAGTGGTGTTACTATATGGCAACGGGAATGTCAGAATCCAGGGTTTGTAGGATTGATTTTTTTTTTAACTAGTTATTATCACGAAATAATATATGCAGAGAAATGGTACATTTTGAGGTACAGTTTGGCAAGTAGTTTTAGAGAAAATTTCGAAGTATGGTATGGAT
>PVIY010064918.1:0-10001 GCA_004026745.1 Myrmecophaga tridactyla
AAAGGACCTAAATAGACATTTCTCCAAAGACGTATACAAATGGTTATGCTGCTTTGAAACTGATATATACCACCAAAAAACCATGTTCTTTTAATCCTGATCCAATCCCATGGGGGCAGAGCTACTGTTCGGATGGGACCTTTGGATTAGGTTCGGATGTGACCCATCAATTGCGGGTGGGACCTTCTGATTAGATGGAGATGTGATCTCCCCGTTCAAGGTGGGTCTTCATCCTTTTACTGAAGCCCCGACTGAAGAGAATAAAAGGTAGAAAACATAGAAGAGCTCAGAGCCCACACAGAGAGGAGACAGACACAGATATTTAGAGATGCAGAAGGAAATGCCCCTGGAGACGCCAGAAGCAGAGAACCATCTAACCCAGAAGCCAGGAGAGGACAGCGGACATGGCCATGGGCCTTCCCACGTGACAGAGAAGCCCAGATGTGATCGGCCTTTCTTGAGTGAAGGTATCCTCTTGTGGATACCTTAATTTGGACATTTTCACGGCCTTAGAACTGTAACTTAATAAACCCCCTTTATAAAAGCCAGTCCACTTCCAGTGTGCATTCCAGCGGCTTTAGCAGAAAGCTAAAGAGAAATAATGGCCAACAATCAAGAAGCTCCTGAAAATATGCCCAACATGATTAGTCATCAGAGAAAAGCAAATGAAACCAGATGAAGATACTACTTCACTGCCACAAGGATGGCTAGGATAGAAAGGATAGATAATAAATGTTGGTGATCACCTGGAGAAATTAGAACCCTCATACACAGCTGGGGGAATGAGAAACGGTGCAGCCACACTGGAAAACAGTTTGGCGGTTTCTCAAAAGATTGAACCTGGAGTTAACATGCAACCCGGCTATTACACTCCTTAAGTCCCAAAGTGACAGAGACTCGTTCGCACAAAAACAAGCATTCACAACTGCATTATTCTTAACAGCCCCAAAGTGGAAACCCAAACGTCCATCAATTTGTGGACGGAGGCAGAGTGCAGAGACCCCCAGCTGAGGAGGGGACAGCGCTGCTGACGTCCACCCCTCCACCGGCCGTCCAGCCAAGGTCCCAACCCCACGTCCCCAAGGGAGGACGGCGGAGGAGGTCCCCAGGGGGCTGACACCGGCACCCCTGCCCTCGAGGAGGCAGTCTGCTCTAGCCGGGGCACGGAGACCCCACTTCTCACCCACAGAAGCTCGGGGCTGGGAGGCCCTGGTGGCCAAGGAGCAGGGCTGGGCAGGACAGGGCACTCACTGTCCCTCCCCAGCTGGGGCCTGGTATGCGGGCTATGGAAGCGGGATCAAACCCACTGCCCTGACACACTAAGGGCCCACCACTACGGGAAGTCTCCCCGCCCTCCCATGCCACCACCCTGCCACCACCCTCAGGGCAGCAATCAGCCCACCAGCATTCAGTTTAGCTCCTCCTTGAACTTGCCAGACAGTCTTTGCAGCCAGTAGTGCAGCCAAAAACACTTACTCCGTTATTTGTATTTAAGACAAGAAGCTTCGGAAGCTTGGAAAGAAGTTCTGAAGGAATGAAGGCTGCACTCACACAGCAGCAACAAAGCGTCCACCAATTTACCTCGTGCCTCCTCTGATTTCCTACACACAGGCAGCTCACATCCACTCGCAAGCCCCGGTTCTCTCACCTGTAAAACAGGTGACAACCAAATGATCTAATTCATACGAAGTCCGGGTAAGAAGGATGGCGCAAAGCCTGCTGGCTGCGCCATGAAACTGACTTGCACCCCAGAAAAGCCATGGTCTTTAATCCTCATTGAATACTGCTGGGTGGGATCTTATTAATTAGGTTGTTTCCATGGAGATGTGACCCACACAATTGTGGGTGGGACCTTCTGATTAGGTGGTTTCCATGGAGATGCATCTCCACCCATTCAAAGTGGGTCTTAATCTCTTAATCCCTTTAAGAGGGAACTATCTTGGAAGAAGCTTCAGAGCCAACACAGAGACATTTAGCGATGCAAAAAGAAAACTGCTCCCCCCTGCCCCGGGGAAGCTATTTTGAAACCAGAAGCCAAAGGACCAGCAGATGCCAGCCACGTGCCTTCCCAGATCAGCCTTTCTTGAGTCAAGGTATCTGTCTCTGGATGCCTTAGTTTGGACATTTTTATGGGCTGGGAACTATAAACTTATAACTTACTAGATTCCCTTTATAAAAGCTGACCCATCTCTGGTATACTGCATACCAGCAGCTTTAATAAAAAACTAAAACACTGGCCAACACCAGGAGCTGAGAGAGGCCAGGCAGAGGTGCGGGGGGAGTGCAGCCTGGCTGGCACCGTGAATCCGGACAGCTGACCCCTGGGACCAGCAGACAACAGATTTCCATGGCCGTGAGCTTCCCAGCTTGCAGCATTTTGTTCCTGTAGCCTAGAGCATCTGATACAGATTTTGGAATACATATATATATACAAAGAGGCTGGCACTGGTAGAGGCTTGATTACAGCACCTGATGAACTTGAACTTAAGTATTTATCCTGGCAAGGGGCATGGGGAGGGGGACAGAGGGAGCTTGGACACAGCAGCCAGGTCCCTGCCCCAGGCATGCCTTGGTAGTGCCTTGCCCCTCCAGGCCCCAGGCCACCCATGCATGCCCGTGAACTGTGACGGCATTTGTCCTCTCTGGGAGATGCTGAGCCCCCACTCTGGTCGGGGGGTGTGGGCACAGGGCCAAGGCCTGCTCACCCTGCTCCACCCTGTGGTCCCACCTCACTCACAGCTTCAAGAACCTTGGAAAGTTCCCTCACGCATCAGCTATCCTTTGCCCCCTGGGGACTGTTCCCCCATCAACTCCACCTGTGACGTCTGCAACTTCTACGTGACAACACTTTGCAGATTTCTTAATTCAGCTCCTCGCCTTTCCAATGCCACCTAAGGAACTGCTTGGCTCTTGAACGGTTATCACCGGACAATTTAGGTTTGGGCTGTATCAGAATTACACAACACATGCCATACGTTTGCAAAACAAACCCTGCCTCTATCAAACCCCAACCGTGCATCAAACCAACTGTATGCCTTCCAGGAACCCATGAACAGGTGACTAGGAGGACACTGGGGGAAGCCAAGGGACAGCACAGGACAGGGTCCCCTCGGTGCAAGGGCTCTAGCCTCAGATATGTGGCCCCCGACCCTACAGCCCCCTGCCTGCCCAGCCCTCCTGCTGGATTTGACTTCTCCAGTCTCCACCTCAGGCTGATCCCCTCCACTGCAGCCACCGAGTCCCATGCTCCCTCCCATTCTCATGGAAAAGGGGAAGGGGTCCATCCTCCTGCCAGGCAGTGCAGTGCCAGGCCCCCTGCCCCGCCAGGACCTCACACTCACATTCAAAGCCCCCCTCCATCTGCCCACCACCACCCTCCCGGCTTCTGTCCTGCACGGCCCAAGGACAACCCTCCAACCCGTCCACCCCGTGAACAGCCCCACAGATCCCTCCTCGAACAGCAAAACTTCTAGAAAGAACCCTGTGCAAGCATGCTGCCAAAGGGAAGCAGACACACCCTGGAACTCTTCTTAAGAGCACCCGGTGCTGATCTGCCCGTGCTAGGGAATTATTAGCAGCCCACAGCCAAGCCCCACTGGAACAGCTGCAGGAATTCCATTCCCAGCTTCATTCCCACTCCGTGTGCAGTGGGGAAAAAACCACTCTTTAAACCACAGCTGTGGATCTGCACATGCTCCCAAGCGCCTGGCCTGGTAAGGAGTGCACCTCTGCCCAGGCACCCCGTCACCCCAAGGCCCTGGCACCGCATGCAGCTGGAACATAGCCACAGGGAGGCCAGCGGCCGGACCGGTTGGGTCACTTCTTAGCGCTGAATGACACTGGCAAGTGGGACAGCCCCCCATCCCCGCCAACCATACTGTGACCTTCCACTCAATATATCCACTCAGCCAACAGATTCATCCGTGCCGGGAGCCCCTTCCAGGCTCCAAGGTACAGAGGGGGGCAGGGCCCCGCCTTGCCCTCCCAGTCCACAGGTCCGGCCAGGGGGACACTGACAAGCACCAGGCACCAGGCGACGGGAACACAGAGCAATTAACCGCTACGGGGCAGGAGGGACATTTGGGGAGGCAGGAGACACCTCAGGCAGCAGTGGCCAGGCCCGGCATGTACTTAGGGGTGCAACCGAGGCAGCAGCGCGCCACCTCACAGCCCCTATGCAGGGCTCGCGTGCTGAATTAGCAGGAGAGTCGGGGTTCAGCTCAGCTTGCACTTGCCCCCCCACCCAAGGCAGTGCCAGCGGAAGGCCTGGGGCCCCCCAGGCTTCTATTCCACTCAGGATAACACTGAACCCACTTCGGGGCCCCAGGCCTCCTGGAACCCACGCCCAGCAGTCCCTATGACTCACCCTCCCTCCCCACTTTGGTCTTAAGCCCGACCGTGTGCCCCCAGATGCTCAGCTGGACCCCACTGGGGAAGCCTCGGCACATGGGCCAAAGCCTCCAGGTCAGGGGGAGGTCAGCCCATTGTCCAAGCTCTCGGCCACTCCCCACCCAGGCCCAGGACCCCAGGCTGCCTCTGGATTCCCCTGCACAGCCTGGGGGGGGGGGCAGGGGAGCGGGACTCCCAGCGAGGAGTCTGGGGGCTTGGCCAAGGTGGAGCAGGTGCAGGGGCTGGCATGTCCACCAGCCAACACTGCACCTGCTGGGGCTGGTAGGGAGCCACCTGCCGAGGCCCCAAGCCCGTAGAGGAAGTGGTATAGTCCATTCATTTCTCCAACTGCGGGGGCTCCAAAAGGGGGGTGCACAGGCCCCTTCCAAGGGGTCTCAGCAACCTAAAGGGCTTAATCAAAATCGTTCTTGAAATTGTTCAATGGGAGAGGTGTTCCCACCTCCCCTTTCCCCACAGCCCCTTCCCCTTTTTACAGACGGATGGAGTCCCCTCCAGGGGTACCCAGACCTCCAGCAAACACAGGGGGCACCCGGGCTGGGCCTCTACCCCAGGTACCAACAGACCTCCCTTCCCACCCACAGGGAGATTTCCAGTGGCATTTTACTTTTTCCACTTTTCAAAATTGGTACTATATGGACAGCACCTTGATCACCTGTGCCCTGCCAATGAATGGACTGTCTTCTCAGCCCTGAGGTCACAGAAATTTTAAAAATATATATCAGATACCAACTTTTGTATTTTGTTTCTTGGAGAGAAGTATGCTATGAAAGACTTACCAGCATAAAATGTGACATTAGGATAAAAGCCTTTGGGGAAGTGGAACAGCAATACAAGCTCTAGGAAAAATGAACAATAAAAATCTCCTAAAGCTTGGGCATGTATTTGTCAATGAAAACAGGTGGGTATCAGATCACGGAGGCATTTATAGTGCAGTGGATACATTTACAGAGTTACGTCACAGTTCTTCTTAAATGTCAAATCAAATGTTAATATTTGCCTCGTGGAAGGGCCGAGCCATCCTTTGCAAATATTTAAAGCTAAGATGAAAAAGTTTAGATGTCACATGAGAAATACAATAAATGGTCATTGATAGAATCTGGGGGTGAGAATACAGGAATTTGCTGCTCGTTGCTTTCAGTTTTGCCAGATTTTTGAGTTTTTTACAAGTAGATGTTACGCAAAATGTGTGAGAAGTCACATACTGTTTTAAAGGCGTGTCTTTAGGGGGCCCCAAGAGGCACAAATGGGAAGAGCCCTGCCGCAGCCAGGCCGGACCCAGTGGATACCCAATCATGATTCACCTAATGATAACCTCCCAGCCAGGCTTCCAAATGAAGCCTTTCCAAGTTAAGCAGCTCAGGGCTCTATCCGATCTTTTTTCTTACTAAATTCCTCAGCGTTTCCCAAAATGTGGTCCGAGAGCTACCGACAGCGGAACTCCCCTGAAAGAAGGGCCTGTTCTCATCTCCCGCCTCACTCAGAATTTCTGGGGGGTGGGCCTGGAACTTATCACCCCCAGGCCCAGCTGGTTGGAAATGTGCAGCTTTGGATTGAGAGTGCTGATTGCCCCTCTCTGAGCTGTCCCCAGGAATCCCAAAGCTTGCAAAAACCAGAGCCCATGGGCCTTGGGCCCTCTGTCCCTGCTCTGGCTGATATCACCTGGTGGCCAGTCAGAGGTGATGCTGTGGGGGAGCAGGGGGCAGGGGTGGGGGAGACAGAGGCATCACTCCTTACTGCGCTGTCCACAAACCCCAGCAGCCAGGCCAGCTTTTAAGGACTGAATCTCCAGGGAGCCGCCTGTGCTCCCTGCCAGCCCAGACCCCGGAGCCTCTCATTGAAAGCCCTGAGCTCTGAGCTCTGAACACCGGGAAGCCCTCTCCTCTGGTGCTGGAGCTGGGGTGGGCACATTTCCCAACCCTGTGCCCTATTAAGACTGGACCCCCTGAGGTGCGGGGGCGGGGGGGGGGGCCTGTCAGATTCATCCTTGTCACCTAAAGGCAGACCTCAACATGACCACAAGAGCCACTGAAATTAGCCACCTGGAAACTTCTTAAATCTCCTTCCTGCCCCTGCACCCCCAAAATACATGTTGCATCAAGAGTCTGATCAGAAATCTGGATTTCATCTGCTGAAGGTAGCTTTTTTTTTTACACCACAGGAACGGGGAGGAAAATTTTCTAACCATCCACCAGGATATGTGCATTTTACCCAAGGTGCGGGATGGGGAGGGGGAGTTGGGCTCTCCTGGGCCGCCTGGGGTGGGATCCCAGCTCCACCACCATGGAGCAGTACCAGGTAGGGCCAGCTGCTTTCCTCCACTGAGCCTCAGGCTGCTCATCTATAAAATGGAAATAATAATAGAACCTGCTCCTTGCAGTTCCGGGAGAATTAAATGAGGCATTCTAGAATACGTGCTGAATGCAATGCTGCAGAAGGAAACCACTCAGCAAGTGAGAAGGGTGCTGTTTTCCCTGCAGCTGAGGACATCCTTTTTGCAGCTTCTGGGTAGCTGTTCTTCTCCCTCATCTCTGGCCTAGAGGCCTTGCTCAGTACCCAAGAAAGGCATCTTTCAGATGTTTTCACATCTCCCCGCCCCTCCGCAGCCCAGCGTCACTCTGCAATCACCCTGATAGCACCGTGTGCTAAATGTCCCATCGCTTCTCTTCCCTGCCACCAGCCTGGAAGCTGGGGGAGGGGGACAGAGCACCGACCTTTGGCCAGCTCTAGGCCCTCAATTGATTATCTGTGAAGCTCATTTTTATGCAACATGTAGAGAAAATCAAATATAGCCAGGAACACCTCGGAGCATCAGAGAACAAGAGGCCTCTCATTTGGGCGGGGGTGGGGTGGGGGGTGGGGGTTGGTGCAGGACACAGAGTTCGACCAGTCCAGGGCTCCTGCCAATTCATCCACTTTCTTCCAGCAACTAATGCATCGCCCAGCGCCAGGGGAACGACTAAGGGGGCTCCACACATGAGCCCTTGTCTGGGGAGCTGTCCTCCCCTCCCCGTCCCCTCCTCTCTCTCGGCTTCCCGATTAAGACATGGGGGCGTCAGTACTTTGGCCAGAGATCACCAGGATACAGAAAGATGTGAAATCTCCCCTCCAGCGGCCACAGTCCTAGTTACAGCACCACTGAGGCTCCCTAGGAGGCAGCAACTGCTAATGCCTATTAGGTAGTCCCAGCCACCCCTCCCCCAAGGCCTTCCAAGGAGCAGGCGTGCAGATTCCAGGCCCCACAGCCTTAGGCAAAGCTCGGCCTTAGGCTTACAAAGTGGAGGAACTGAATTCCAGAGAATTGGGACTCAGGTCTCAGCTGCTAGGAACAAGCCTCAGCCCCACCCCAAGAGTATGTTTAGACACTGGAAGCCCCACCCTCCACTCCCACCTGCACGCCGCTCTGGGAAATGTCCTGTTGCTCTCTCGAGCTGACACGGACCTCCGAAATGGGTCATTTAAGATTCTAGGACATATTTGGAAGTAAGGCATGACAAAGGATTATCTTTCCACAAAAATCAGGTTTTATTACTGTTTTTCTGTATATTGGTCAACTCCTGCTGTGTTTTACTTAATTCCTATCTTTCTCCCCCTCACCGATGAAATACAAAATGGGGTGCTATCTCTGACCTCCAGATGGCACCCCAATCAAAGACCCTCCATCCCTCCCTGTCCAGGTTTCCGCCTAGCCAGGGACACCCCTCCCCCACCCTCTCCCCCAAGCACACACCTGGGCCAAGTCACGGCACCTGGAGTGCCCGGCAGAGGGCGCTGCACACAACCCCTGAGCACTTGCTGAATGAATGAATGAAAGTCTCTTGGCAACTTCCCCCAATATGAGCAGGGCTTTCAAAAGCAAACTGGATGTGGACACAAAAGCTAGCAGGATCCCCCAACAGGGCCTAATTTATTACAAGCAGCCAGTTCCAAAGTGCCGAGTGCACCCACCTTCATAGGCAAAATCACCGTGTTCACACAGGGTCCCTTCGGATGCCTGAATAAAATAATTACAGCCTCCTGCAGCAGGGGTTCAAAGAAGCACCTGGCTTTCCACCTAAGTCTCCCTTTTTGGAAAACAAGAGATTCCTGAGCATAACAATGGAATCCCTTTCCATTAGAACATGCTCTCCAGGAGCTTTAACATCCAGCGGCTATTAAGGCAATCTAACTTCTATTATGGCAGGGGTCTCCCCACGCACCCTACAGGATGTATTTGGGCAAAATTCCATAGGGGCCCAAGACTCCCCCACCCCTAATTACCAAAGGAGCCCCCAGAGCACACAAAGCTCCCTCCACCTCATGCCACTGGCTGCAGGCAAACAATAAAAGCCGACCCTCGTGACTGCCTCCAAGTGGTCTGAAATCCGCCTGAAAACCCCCAGGGCGCAGGGCGCTCTGCCTGGGGCTTAAAAGGCCGTCATCAATTATTATTTAACTCCGAGACCAGGAGCTCTGAGTCCGAGCTGAATCTGCCAGCACCATTTCCAGAGGTGGAGAAGCTCCCTGCAGCCGGGTCAGCAAGTCCAGCCAAGGCCAACGCAGATCACAGCGCCACCCCCCGAGGACAAATTCCGAAATTACTTGTGTGCATTTCGAAGTTTAATGTAATTAGCTGATTGACCTCATTAACGTTCGAACTTGAGTTTCAAACCAAAAAAGGAGGTCATGGAACTATCCAATGTACTCCCTCGAATTTCCACGTGGAGAACACTTTATTTCCGGATGGCCTCTGGGGACCACCAGCACCGTCCCCCACCTGCCACCCCGGAGACCCCCAATACTGAGCCTCTCCACCCGCCCGGCCCCAGCGCCGTCGCAAATCCAACCGCCCCCGGACACTTTAAAAGCTCGGTGGCGCAAGCCCAGCCTGGCCCCCCGGAAGCCCCCAGCCCCACCGAAACGCGAACCTCGCCCGCCGGCCCCGCGCAAGGTGGTGGGTGCGCAGACCCGCCCAGGCGCCGCGTGCCGGCTCCCCCGCCCCCCGCGAACCCCACCGCGAGGTCCGCCGCGGCCCCGACACCCTTCCGACGTGGGCCGCGCGCTTCGCGGTGCGCCCCGCACGCCCTGGACCCGCGCGGCGAGATCCTCCGTGGGGTGGGGGGGGGTGTCGCACCTGCTCGCTCTGTCCACGCGACCCCAGCCCCGGCGGCGGGCGCGCGGTCGGAGTCTCGGGGCCGGCTCCTCGCTCCCGGGCTGCGCGGGCGGAGGCTGCAGGGCCGCGGGGGAGGAGGGATGCCCGGGTGAAAGTTGCCAGGGAAACTTGAGCAACTCGCGCGCACCGGCGCCAGCTTCCTGCATAATTCACCGGCGGCGGCGGCATGGCGCGCAGGCTGCTCACCTGCGCCAGCCCGTCCCCCCTCCCACCCACCCCGGCCAGCGAGGGGCGGCGGGCGGAGGCCGGGCATTCGGCGGGAACCCGGAACCAGGGGTCTCCGATCCGCAACCCCCGGTGCGCATCGGGTGCTCCCGCCCCGGCCTCCAAGAACCCGCGGCGCCCGCGGCGCGCGGCTGGATGGTGGCTCTGCGAGCCGGGAGCGAATCCCGGGTGACCGCGGCGGGGCGGGGGTGGGGGGAGGGCTCCGGGACGCGGCCTC
>PVIY010064922.1:0-10001 GCA_004026745.1 Myrmecophaga tridactyla
GCTTGGAGGCAGAGGGTAAGAGGCAGAGTAGGCAGAGGGGTGGCTGGGGCTTACCTTGGAGCCTGGAATTCCAATCTCACCAGGGAGGCCAACAGGTCCAGGTGGTCCCTAGGGAGCAGAGACATTGCTGGGTGGGATGCCTTGGTAGGTCATCCCACCCTACCCAGGCCTGAAGTTAGGGACAACCTCCCAAAGCCCCTCTCTCCCCTCTCCTTTGTGGCCAACTCCACAGAGACTGGCAGATTGGTGCTTTAAGGACCAGGGAATTTCATAGCCTGGTCATAGGGCCAGAGTGGGCTGGACCAGGGTGTCCAGGCAAGTCTGCCCATCCTTGACAGATGCACAGCATGCTAGCTCCATTCTATGGTGGCCATTCCCCTAGAGGCTCTCCTGTCCTTTTCCTCCCTGAGGATCTCTGGGACCCTGCCCCATCCTTGAGGACTTACAGGAGGTCCAGCAAAGCCAGGGCCCTGGAACAGAAGGAAAGGAGATTAGATTCATGGCTCCCTTCCCAGATCCTGCTACCCACAAAGGGTGCCTCAAAGCTCTTGCAGGTTATACTCACCGGCAGGCCAGGGGGACCTGGAAGCCCAGGCTGACCCTACAAGAGCAATGGGAGAGGCTCAGTGCCGGGAGTTTCCCGTGTCCCTGCTATTCTCTATCACAGTCCTTTCCAATCTCTGGCTCTAGGTTGCCCATAGTGAGACCCCAGCAAGCCTCTTACCTTGACTCCAGGGGTTCCCATGGGGCCAGGCTCCCCCTTGGCTCCAGTTAAACCCTGGGAAAGAAAGAGTAAGTAATTCCGGTGAGTGGTTACCTGCTCCCTATCCCGTGGGGCAGGACAGGTTCAGGGGCTCCTCGTGGATGGGCTCAGGCTCCCTTTTGTTATATCCCACACAGGCCTAGTGACGTCAACACCTAGTGACGTCAACACCGAGGCCTAGTGACCCCACACAGGCCTAGTGACATCAACAACAATCCTGCAAGTAGGCAGGATTATCCTCTTTTGTAAGAGCCCAGGCCTCAGGCCTCCCAGTTTAGGAGTCTAGGAAGACCCAGATGTAGGTCTGCTTTGGTCCTTTTCTTGAAGTCTGCCCTTGGCAACTTATTTCTGAGTCTCAGTTTTCTCATCGGCAGAATGGGTTAGTCATGGTTACATCTCTGGGTGGATGTGAAAATCAGTATGGTAGTGGCAGGTGTTGTGCTTTGGAAACTTTTCAGGGTGTAGGAGAGTTTGGAAGGGCCTGGTGGTTGGTCATAGCCCTGGCCTCACCTCATGAGCTAGAAGGCCAGAGGCAGCTCATGGGGGCCTCTCCTTCCCCATCTTTCAGCGACGGATCCAAGATGACTGTACCAGTGCCCCTGGAACTGGATGTGTCCAGGAGCCTGTGACCTCAGGGGACCCTGGGAGCTCTGTGGTACCAGGCAAATGATGTTTTACTCCTGGATTATACTTGGGGTAGGAGTGGGGGCAGGGTGGGTGAGGCCTTGGGAATAGGCACAAGGGCAGCCCCACCCAGAGTATTCAGTCTGATTGGTAGGGACCAAAGACATGAGGCTAAGTAAGTCCTGGCTGCTGCAGACAAAAAGGATAACCCTGCACCCTGAAGAAACTAAAAACCTGTCTGGAACCCCCCAAATGCTCCTGGGGGTAGAGGTGTATGAGGTTCCAATCAGGTCACAGTTATATAAGAGTGAGGGGAATCGCAGCTGTGGATTGTCCACCCTGCTGCCCAGCTCTGAACAGAAGACCAGAGCCCTGAAAATCAGTGTGTAGGGCCATCATCTGCCCAACCCAACACTCAGGGACTCACATCAATCCCAGGCTTCCCGTCAGGCCCATCTGGCCCAGGTTTGCCAGGATCCCCTTTAGAGCCCTTGAAAACAGAAGTGGAGAAAATATTAGCAAGAGGAGGGCAAGAATTGGAAGGGTCAAAGGTCAGAGGAGGAAAGGCACTCACCGGAGGACCAGGTTTCCCAGGGGGTCCCTTGTCACCCTGCAAGATATAAGTTGGTAAGGCAGGATTCTACCACTCACGCTACCCAAGTGTGCACATACAGGCCCTGGCTGGCCAGGCCCAAGTTCTCTCCTCACTCTGTCCTCTCTTCTATCCTGGGTCCCCTCAGCTTTACACTTTTGGAGAAAACATCCCCCTTCTCCTCAAGAAATCATTGGTGGATTGAGAGCAACTACAGCTGGACTGGAGAGGATGAAAGTGATGTGCAAGTGGGCTTAAGACCCACTGATGCCAGTACAGGGCCCATGAGGCCTGCAAATGGGGCATGAGTTGCAAGCTACCGCAGCGAGCCAGTGCCTCTTGGATTTGGGTGAGTGTAGGAAGAAACTTGCGGCTTCTGGATAATTGTAAAGGGGAAGTGAGTGAGGTGGGCAATCAGCTCTCTTCTGGTTTGTAAATCAGGAAAGCAAGAGGCTGGGGCAGGGTCCAAGAACCAAGGGGACCTATGAGGGGCCTTCAGGGGGCAGATTCAATCTGTTTCCTCTTTCCCCATTACAAAGGACCCTTGGTGGAGGACAGGCGGGGCCTGTGGAGAGAGATTCAGCCCCTGAGAGGCCTCCAGGCATTTCAGATCCTGCAGCAGCCAGAGCACCTGGCAGGGGCCCAGCATCCTGTGTTTGGGGGTTGGGGGCACCAGGTTGAATGGAAGTCTGTCCAGACGGGTAAACATCATGCTGACCTCCCGGGGGAGCCTCTAGAATGAGTTATTTAACTCTCACCATGCTGGGGAGAGTAGGGAGCATGCCCAGATGGTTCTAAATCGGGGTGTGGGGGTTGAGGGAGGAAGCAAAGGGAAGAGATGGGAGTCTGGTCCCTGCCGGTCAGCAGTCTGGCCAAGGTTCTCAAGCTGCCCTGAAAAAGTGTCCAGACATGCCAGGGGCAGGGTGAGGAGTTGGGGTTAAGGCGTCTCCCATCCTCAAAGAGAGGGGAGAGGAGAGGGGAGGGGAGAGGAAGGGGGATAAGAGCTGGCTGTGAGCTGTGGGCGGCAGTCAGAACAGCAGCTCCCTATCCGCCGGCAGCTATAACGGGCTCTGAGTCTCAGGGCTGGTTTGAGGTTTTTTGCAGAACAAACGGGCTCCTTGTGGTGCGGGCCGGCGCCGTCTATTGGCGACAGGGGGACATTGCGCCTCCTCCAGCTACCCACCCCCCACCCTCCCTCCCCACGACGCTCACAAAGTTGCCCTTTGTCCGTTGCCTCTCTCCCCTCCTGTCCCAGGTTTCAAACTCACGTCGATGCCGTCAGATCCAGGCACTCCCGGCGGCCCCGGAGGCCCTGGGGGTCCCGGCTCTCCCGGCGGCCCTCTCTGAAAAAAACACACAGGGGCGCAGCTCTCAGACAGTGCAGGGGGCGGGGCGTCCCAGGGGCTGCAGGAGAGCTGGGGAGCGGAGTCCCAGGGGTGCATCTCACCCGGTTCAGAGAGCTCCGCCGGAGCCGGGAACTTCTATTTATTGAGAACCTACTGTTTACCAGGTACTGTTAAGCCATTTATATGCTCCTTTATTGCATGCTGAGAACTCTGAGGCGGAGTCTCTAGAGCCCCAATATGCAGTTGAGAAAACAGGTTCAGAAAGATTAAGGAGTCCGTGGTGACAGGGAGTAAGTGGTGGAGCCAGGAGTTGGTCCTAGGGCTGCCGGATACCAGGCCGCCCCTTCGGTTCTCGTGGTGGGGAATAGGTGGAGATACTGCTGGCTCAAAGAAATCACAGATAGGCTGTAGGAGGGGACGTCTAGCCAGGTGGTGCCTAATGACGGCTGGTCCTTCATGATTGTAGCTCTTACCATTTTGAATGAACGAGAGGTGCTTTCTTCCCCCCCACCCTCACCCCCTGCCGCCCCATGCAGTTTCCCTGAGGGAAAGTGAGGGAGGGGCCGAGGGGAGGGGCTCAGGGAGGGAAAGCAGGTACTATCCCCACCCCCACCCCCACCCCCAGCACCCCTCTCCAGCACCGCTCCTCCGCCCTCCCTTGGGTGGCCTTCTTGGCGGATGGGGCAGCCTCGACTACGCAGGGGCCCCGCGCATGCCAGGTGCCAATACCCTCCCCAGGAGAGGAAATGCCAGGCTGGCGCCCCGAAGGCGAGGGGCGAAACGCAGCGGGCACCAAACGGCGACCGCCCCCAGCCCCCTACCCGCGCTCGAGTCGCTTGGGGTGCCTCAGCCCCCAGCGGGCGGGGGAAAGTCGGGTGAGGGCGCGCCAGCCGGAGCGACGGCGGCCGCGGGGCGACAGCGGCGTCGGGCTGGCGCGGGCGCCCCCTCTGGGAGGCGGCGGGGGAGGAGGCGCGCGAGCCCGGTGAATGGGCACCATTGTGTCCCCCGCCGCTTGGGCTGTCCTGGCTGCCAGCATCCGGCGCCAGCTCCTGCTCCACGCGGCCTGGCCCGGGCAAGATCGAGCATCTCCGGGCAGGGTCCCTCTGGCTCCCCGGCCCATCCACCCCACTTCACAGGGCGGGGTGTACACCCGATCTGCATCCTCGGGGGGAACTGCCGCGGGACTGTCCTAAGCTGTCCCCTCGGGTGTCAGTAGAAGGAGGGACCCCTTTACCCTACTCCTGGGTTCTAGGTCCCGGACCCCAGACCCCACAGCCTGGACCCTGGCGCCGGAGTGGCCGCGGGACTTACGATCTGCGCTAGGACGAGCCCGAGCACCTGGAGGAGAACAAGGAGACTGCGGGGGGCGGCCCCGGCGGCCATGGCGGGCAGCGGGTTCGAGGGAGGACGGGTGTCCGGTCCACTTCGCACCGACGGATGGAGGCTCCCCGCGCTGCGGCGCTGGCTGCTCTCGGACAGGGCGGGCCGGGTCTCCTGAATATGCAGCGGGGCGGGGCGGGACCCGGCGGGTCTGTCACCTGAGAGGGCCGGGGAGAGAGAGAGAGGCCGGCGCCCTCCAGTTCAGCTCCGCCTAGCTCGGTCCACCCGCCAGAGCCCACCCTCTGCCCTCTCCCCGGCCTGGTATTACAAAGGGCGACCCGGATTCTGGACGGAGATGATCATCCCGTTTCTCCATGGGGAGGGAGCGCGCAGTCCGGGCTTCCCCCTGAGCCTGCCTTCCAGGGCCCAGCACCTTCCCCCTGACCCGCAGCCGGCGCCCATCCCTTGCGCCACGTTCTCAGCAGCCTCGACTGGCCGCCCCCACCCCACAGCAGTCCTTCCTCCCCCAGGGCCCAAGCCGAACCACCCCCGCGTTCTGCAGACCTTGTAGGAGGCTCTATCCAGCTGCCACCCACCTTGCATTTCGCTCCATTGGTTCGTTCCTCTCCGTGTATAAACCAGAGGCCCTTTCCATATTAACACAGACCAAAGCCTTTCCTGGATCTGCGGGCCCCTGAACACACTTGCCCCCTCTCCCGGCTCCCTTTACTGACAAAGCCTTTAAAGGAGTTGTCTGCACCCCACCATTAAACTTCCTCACGTCCCTGCTTCTGCCCCAGCTGGGAGATCAGACACTTTTGAGGCCCAGTTCCTCTTTAGTTCTCCTGGCAGGAGGCTACCAGCAGTTGGCCATTCTTTCCTTGACGTCTCTACCCAGCCTTCCCCCATCGGCCCCACTGGCTCTTCTTCCATTGCCCTTACTTTTCTGCAGCTCCCTCAAGCATGGTGTCTCTAGGGTTGACCTTCTCCCTCAGCCCCTCAAGTTGAAGTGATCTCTTCCATGTTCATAAAACAGCTACCTCCTGATTTACTTGGTTTTCTAAAATCTACCTGTCCAGTCTAGTCTCCCGCCAAAGCTCCTTACCTGCCCTTTCATTCACTTAAGCAATGTTTCTCAAGTGCTTTGGAATCTGACTCTGTCACTAACTATAGGTGTGACCAGGGGGACCTAAAACTATGTAAGTCTCAGTTTCCTCATCTGTAAAATGGGGGATAATAGTAGTCCTTATCTTACAGGGTTTTTGTGAAGATTGAATGAGATGATGTATGTAAGGTGCTTAGCCCAACCTCAGCACATAGTAGGTGCCCAGAAAGTTCTAGCTTTCAAAATAATTTTTATTTTTTTTTACAGTTTCAGGCACTTCCCTCTAGCCTAATACACCTTAATCTAAAAAGGGGATATCTATATAATGCACAAGAATAACCTCCAGGATAACCTCTTGACACTGTTTGAAATCTCTCAGCCACTGACATTTTCTTTTGTCTCATTTCCCTCTTCCCCCTTTCAATGAGGAGGTTTTCTCAATCCCTGCATGCTGAGTTCCAGCTCATTCTAGGATTCCTGTCCCAGGTTGCCAGGGAGGTTTACACCCCTGGAAGTCATATCCCACGTAGAGAGGGGTTGGGTGGTGAGTTTGCTTGCCATGTTGGCTGAGAGATAGGCCACATCTGAGCAATAAAAAAAGCTCTCTGGGGGTGACTCTTAAGCCTAATTTTAAGTTGGCTTGGTCTATCCTTTGTGGGGATAAGTTTCATATGAACAAAATGATTTATTGAGGACCCTCAGTAAATTGAGGATGCTCTGCCCAGTGTGGGGAAACTGGTCAGAAGCAGATCAGCTAAAAGTCAAAGAGATAACTCTCTGGAAACTAGAAAAGTCCAGCCCTATTGGGCAGGTTAGCAGAAGGCCCTAAAAAAAGGTAGTCCTAGGGTGGGCCACAGGGGCTCAGCAGGCAGAGTGCTCGCCTGACATGCCAGAGGACCCAGTGCCTGCCCATGTTAAAAAAAAAAAAAAAAAAGGTGGTCTTAGAGCCGAGTCTAGGAGAAAGGGCTAAAGAAACCGTAAGTGCTCTGCCTGACAAAGTGAGAAAGAATTTGGTGAACAGAGGAAGTGAGATGAGAGGAGGAGGGTGATGTGAAGCTTTGGCCTTGCCTGGAGCAGGGGGAGGGTTGGTGGGAAACTTCTGGTGGTGTAATATGGGTAAAGAACTGGCATAAATGTAGGCAAGAAAATTTGGGGAAAAAAACTTCAAGCAAATGAGAAAGGTCTTTTCTTACTAGACATCAAAACATGTAAGACAAGTTATTATAATAGTACTTTATCAGCCCAAGAACAGACCAAGAAAAAAAAGATGCTGGAACCATACATACATATCCTATATATTTATCACATGTCTTTAATCTGTGATAAAGGTCTACATATTTAGTTTATGATAAAATTGAGATTTGAGGGCGGTGCAATGGTGGCTTAGTGGCAGAATTCTCGCCTGCCATGCTGGAGACCCGGGTTTGTTTCCCAGTGCCTGCCCATGTAAAAGAAAAAAAAAGTTGAGATTTAAGATCAGTGAGGAAAAGGTATATAGTCAATAAATGATGTAGAGGCAGTTAGCTATATATTCAGAAAAAATTCAAGTTAGATTTCCATTCCATTTGCATTAAGGACCCACATAGAAAAATAGCAAACAAGAAAAGTTTAAAGGAAAGTTTTAAATAATTTTGTGGTAAGGAAAACCTTTTTGACCAATACACAAAACTAAGAAAACATAAAAGATGTTTACATTTGACTTCACAACACAATTTTTAAATATCTTTACAATACAAATGTATAGATAAGATAGAAAATATTCCCAACATACAATACCAGATAAATATTCCCAATACACAATTCAAGGAGCTCTTAAAAATAAATAAGGTGGGGACGCAAGGCTAGTTCAGTGGTAGAATTCTCACTTGCCATGAAGGAGAACTGGGTTCGATTCCCAGCCCATGTACTTCCCAAACAAATCAACAAATACAATTTCAACAAATGGTGCTACAATAAGGTGATATTCACATGGAAAAAGAATGAACTGTGACCCCCGCCATACAGCATACAAAAAAAAAAAAACAGAAAAAAAGAAATAAGGCAAGTACTTTATTTGTAAGCATGTAAAGGAATATCTAATTCAAATCACATAAAACATTTTAGAGAATAGCAAGTTAAGGAACACTCCCAAACTCATTTTATGGGACTGAGATAATCCTGATAAAACCAGTGATAGGCAGTAAGAAAGAGGAATATTAGAGGCCAATCTGTCTTGTGAATATACAGACAAAAAACCCTATGAAATATTAGCTGATTGGATATCTATTAAAAGATACATCACGACAAAACTGGTTTTATATATGCAAAGATGGCTTAGAATTAGAAAATCTATTATTGTAATTTACATTATTAGATGAAAGGAGAAAAGTTTAAAATCATCTCAACAATACAGAATAAGCAAGTCAGAAGTCTGCTGTTGTGCCTTCCACGGTGATTTCCTCTGCAAGAAGGAGCCTGATAACAGGGGTCCCCGGGGCCAGGTCCCGGACCAGAAGGGATCATTGACAGCCCTCTCTCACCGGCTTCAACTCCCAAGGAAGCATGCACAGAGCATGGAAGCATCCTCCCTGTGGACCAGAATGAAAAAGAGATGAAAGATACATGTCCCTTCTGTTTAGTTCTTTCTCAATCTGAATTAACTCAGGATTTTCCTTTCTTTCAGTAAAATTTCATTTTATTCATAGGGATCGTTTATGTTTGAGCAGAGACTGAGTCCCATTCATCCAACATTGCAGATGCCCACAGATTTTTGAGAGAGCTAGTGACATATCACTGAATCAACCCTCAAACACACCGAGTGTCACTGGACTGAGACTGCCCAGAGACCCTCCCTAACCGTGCCCTTTAATCTCAGGGGACGGCTTTCGGTTTGGAGCTGACAGATTCAATTCTCTTACACTTGCTCAGACCCACTTGGCCCACATCCTGATTTTCTCAGTCATCTTCCAAAATATTTACCTTCTTGTTACTACGTGTTTCCTAGTCCCTGGCCAAGACCCCGGTTCTCTGCCAATCTTCCATCTGCAACCTTGCCACTGTATCCAATGCAATATTGGTTCAATGATCAGCAAGCTTCCTTACTGTTCTTGATTCCTCAGGGCACATCATCGACCTCCAAGCTTGGACCTCACCACCCTCCTCCCTGAGCACACAGCTTTCCTGCAGCCTCTCAAAGGGCTGATTGTTCTCTCACATACCACATCCCTCATGGTCAGGAGGTGACACCAGTGTCCTCAGTGTTTCTTTAAGGATTTTTTTCAGACGTGTGCTTGTAGAGACCCTGTGCTCTTAGAAACGTGCCAGCCACCCAGTTATTTATCATCCTCCCTCTTTCGTGCTGTGATCGTCCTCTTTCCTCTGGGTCTCTTTCCTTCCTTCACTAATGGCTTTGGCATCTGGCTCATAATCTTCCCTGCCTCTCAGGGGACCCTGCCTCTCGGTCCTGCCATCACCTGGGGCACTTAAATATCTTCTTGAATGACCCATTCAACAGCTTGGGTCTTCTGTTCCTTGACCATCGCATTTCTAGTGACCTTCTCATGTTTAACCTCTGAAATAGTAAAACAAAATATTCCCGGGAGCCCTGAGCTGTCATGTAAGAAGTCTGACCACCTTTCTGGAGAGACCACATAGAAAGACCCAGGGATTATATGGAGAGGGAAAAGGCCCATCTGAGCACACCCCTGTCCACACAATGGCCCCAGGCACGTGCGTGAAGCCATCGTGGACCTTCTGTATCACCCTGATTGCCAGCTAAATGCCAAGGGCCTGAGCTGACACCAACTGCAGCAGAACTCCCCAGCCAAGCCCTGCCTGAATTCCTAATCTCCCAAATTGTGAAATACTTAAAATACATTGTACTGGTTCTAAAGGATGTATGTCCCCTAGAAAAGCCATGTTTTAATCTCAATCCCATTTCATAAAGGTAGAATAATCCCTATTCCATACTGTATGTTTGAAACTGTAATCAGACCATCTCCCTGGAGATGTGATTTAATCATGAGTGGTTGTTAAACTGGATTAGGTGATGACATGTCTCCACCCATTTGGGTGGGTCTTGATAAGTTTCTGGAGTCCTATAAAAGAGGAAACATTTTGGAAAATGAAGGAGATTCGGAGAGAGCAGAGAATGCTGCAGCACCACAAAGCAGAGAGTCCACGAGCCAGCGACCTTTGGAGATGAAGAAGGAAAACGCCTCCTGGGAAGCTTCATGAAGCAGGAAGCCAGGAGAGAAAGCTAGCAGATGACAC
>PVIY010064984.1:0-10002 GCA_004026745.1 Myrmecophaga tridactyla
CTCTGTGGTTTCTGACTCTCTCCAAAATGTTTCCTCTTTTAAAGGAATCCAGCAATCTAATCAAGACCCAGCTAGAAGGGGCAGAGTCACATCTCCCTCTAATCGAAGGTCACACCCACAATTGGGTGTGTCACATCTCTGTGGAGTTAATCTAATTGAAATTTTCCAACCTATAATATTGAATCAGGATTAAAAGAAACAGCTGCCTCCACACGACTGAATCATGTTTAAAACATGGCTTTCCTGGGGTACATAATACTTTAAAACTGGCACACTCGGTGTCCAGAGGTTCTATGCTTAGTTGTTGACACAGGTATGTCTGGACACCTGCCTGACTGTTGTTCAGTCCGCAGCCCCTCCGATGGTAAAGCTGCTGCTGTGTGACCCAGGCCCTAGCCACAAATCACACTGTTAGCTTCAACTGTCTGGCATGGCCCAAGGCTCTAGGTAAACAAAAACACTCTTATCCAGCAGGGTGTTCAGAGTGCCTTCAGGTTAACTCCAAGGAACTGGGCAAAGACCAGACATTTCCAAGGCAAGGTTAATCCCTTACTTCACAGCAATATTCATGGATTCAGAGAGAATAGTTTCGAGCTACCCTGATGCCTGTGATTTTACTTATGCTATTTCTTCTGCCTAGAATCCCTGAAAACCTTATGCACTCTTTAATCCATAGTGAAAAATCGTATTGGTATGCCCAAAATGTTTTTGTTCATCTGGTTTTTTCTCCAAAGCTGAAATTTTCCTCAAGTTCTGCATCTCTCAGATGATTTAAATGATTGGTATGAACAAAACATCTGCATTCAGATTTTTAACAAATACTTATGCTTAAGTCAAAATGCGTTTTCAAAGATTTAGAAACAAACTGAAAAATATTCACAGTTTTTAACCAGAGGATATGGCTGAATGAAAATATATTTGAAATATCATGGAAGAATAATTAAACACTCAAAAACACAAAATCAGCAATACTCAGAACAGGTCTGTACTGGAAAAGAACTTTGTAGGCTTTTTATAATCTCTCAGCACTCAAAGCAAAAGGAGAGTCTTGAGGATGTCTTCCTACCTACTACACTTTCCAAATTTGGGCTTTCTCCTCCTTCCTGGGAATAATAGCTTTTATGCTCACCAACTTTGGCAAAAAAATCAAAAGCAAATAGAGGTGATACATCAGAAGAGGTTATAAGGAGCCACATATGAAAAAGAAATGACCCCAAAAGTTCACTGGAGTCCGTTTAACCATACGAAAAGGTCAACATATCTATTTGAGTTTTATAACTTGAACTGAAGAGCTCAGCCACATGCGCATGAGATGATGTGAGATGTAGGATACAAGTATTTTCCAGGGACCATTTATAGGAGATGTCTGCCTTCTTATCTTAATAATTTTTTGCTCAAGAACAGTGACTCAAACTCAAATCTCCTCTTTAGTCAAGTTCTAGTAAGCAGCTCTCTGAGTCTTTCATACATCCTTTTCTTTGCCTTTCTTCACAAAGCCCCTGATGAAAATTTACACACTCAGGGTGACAGCAACTAAAAAGATTGCTTATGGTGGTGGCAAAGTGTTGTGCTGACCTTCCCACTGGGAGAGGTGGCATCATCCTAGCTTACCCTGGATTTGGAACACACATGGCACACAGGTGTGCAGAGAATCACATGCTGTACAAATTAAGGAAATTTCTTTTCTTCTTGCTTTTAGGGAAAAAGGTCAGAATGGTCACTTGAGACTAGGTGGTTTTGTGATTTTTCTGTCTGAGTAAACTTAAAGTGGTGTGTCACTAGGCCAAGGAGCTTAAGGGCAAAAGAGAAATTGAGTGTGTATTGTCACAGAACAGAGCTAAATCTCTCCTGCTGGAGAGTGGCTTGGAAACTTGCTAATAGAAGAGCTTGGTAAGCTGCAAATATCTCATAAAATACAGAATAATCTCTTTTTAAAGTTTAGACAGTTTTCAGTTACTTTTCTGTATATAAATCACATTTAAGTGAAGAACTATAGGGTAGAAAAAGCAAAAGAAAATGGGAAGTAATTGCATTCTTAAAGAACTTGGAGGAACACATGACCCCCCCCCCACAATGAGAAAGATCAGAATTGATTCTTTGACATCATTCTAATATTTGGTAAGGATGCCCATTAAACTGTAGAACAAGTGATATTGAAAGGATGAAAGGAGGACTAGAGGAGAAAGGAGAATGAGGGGAGGAAAGGAGGGAGGTAGAGAGGGAGGGAATGGGAAATGTTAAATAAAATGCCTGACTTTTCTATAAACCCACAACTTTCCTAATTAAAAAATAAAATAAAATAAAATGGCCACCTGCCTGAGAGACGCTGGGAGTCACCCTTTCTAAGAAATTGCAGGGATTTTCTGAAAGACAAAGCATTGATCACTGGAATGGGAACTTCCAGGAAAATGGAGCATTCCCAGTAAGTTGCAGTTTGAGCCACACTTAGATACTTAGTAATAAGCTAGTTTCAGACCAGCAGAGATAGATCATCAGAAATAGATAGGTACATCATACTAGCCACATACATCGTTCCCCTCGTATCAGACCCTCCTATGTAATAAGTAACTAAAATATCAAGAAATCATTTTAACTTTCCACTTGGAAATCCTCTAAGTGCTTTTATACACGCTGTGGCCAGAGACTCTCTCTCTCTGACTTCCCTGATTTGAGATCTCCCTGCTAGAGCAGTTTCTCTTTCAGTAAACCTGCAGCCTTGATTATACTGGTGACTTTGTTGATTTTATTAGAAATGAAGGAAGGAAGATTTTCTTTTCTTTTTTCCTCTTTAGTACTGTCTCCTTCCCTTCCTCTGTTGGAACCCCAGCGTCCAGATGAATGGAATCACTTGCGTTTCGGCAAATATGCTATGGGATATTTCTCTCCCTTGGGTCTTTGACCAAACCACTTCCTTTGCCTAAGAAATTATTTTCCTTACCTTTTTTCCTATGGATTTATCTTATTCTCCCTTCAGAAGATTTCTGCTCAGATTTCTATTTTGGTGGGGAAATCCTCCCTGTCTCACTGCAATGTTGACTTCTAGGTCATGAAATGCAACATCCAAAGACAAACAGTTCACATAGCACTCACTTCAGGATGTTTTATTGATCTACTTATTTCTGTGTCCTATTGGGTGAGGTTATCATCATATGCAAATCATCATAAGTACCCTCCTCCCCATCATCACCATCATCATTCAAGCAGAAATGACAAAGACAGTATGGCTGTATCAGTACAAACCTATTGCTAAGAACAGTGAAACAACTCAATGAATGCATTTATTTCTCTGAAGATGGATCCATAAAATTCTGTTCTTTCAAGTACATAAATTTAAGTGAAACGATGTGTAATTAACCACATGACGCACATTGTTTTTACGTAGTAACCACACATCCTCGCTGATGATGGTATCCCTTTGAATTTCCTTCAACCCAACAAACCAGACACGTGCACCAAGCCCTATCCTCATATCTAAAACGTCCTCCAATTAAGATTATTCCCCAGCTCCAGAACTACTCATCAGACCCAGTTGCATACCATGATCATCAATCCTCATCTCCTCTCCTACCAAGGATCTGCCCAGATAGAACCACCACCCCATACTAAATCTCACTGGATATAAAATACTTTTTAACACTTTATGTTTAAAGAGCCATATAATTACCAGAAAAAAAGCTTCTCAAAGTACCACATGCCCTCTAAAAGTTAAAAAGCAGTTCTATTAAAAACTGGCAATCTTGGGGATAAAATGCTCTTGCTTAAAAGGTTCATACCAGAACATTATAAAACATGAGGAAGGAGTAGCTAACATCAATTTGTATCTCCTGTGATTCAGGGATTAAGTTATGTTTTGAATATATTTGAGTAAATACCAGGACCATTTGGTTAGATGGGTATTGCAAGTTCAATTTACAGAGAAAAATGTGGTCATGCGTTTTTGAAAAACTACTATTCACAGGGAGACTTAAGTGGTATAGGATAATTTATTTCCTTCACTATGAGTAATGGTAATGGGTCAGATTGACTCAAATCTGGGCATTCCATTCTGAAGAAAAAATAGCTTCAGGATATTACTGCATTTCGCTGGTAGACAAGCATGTTTTAAATAATGGATTTACAAGGAGAAATTCTACAAAAAAGGTAGAAAGCAAACATGTCATGAGAGTTCCCAATAAAATCTCTGCTTCAAAACACAACCACATTATGTTGAACAAATAAACAAAACACCTATTTCTGTTCCTTAAAATAGATGTAGGTGTTGTTTCTATTAATAGATGTGAAATAGCAATATCGTTGCGCTTTTAAGATTCATTTGATTCATTTTTTTACCTTATAAACTTAAATAATCCCAAAATACAGTTGAGTGACAGTTTTATCATGTATTTCAGTAACTATTCTACTACTTGAGAGTCTAATTTCTGACATTAGATGTTATATCCCAGTTTATTAGCTGGATTTCAATGGAATAAATACATTAGGGTTAATTAAAATTTTAACACATGACGTTCCACACGTCCTTCTTTAATGCTACACCAAGGATGATCGCACCATCTATAAATTAATCCCCAAATCCTAACCACTTATTCTGTGCCTAATTAGGTGCTAGAAGAATAGGATGCCCCCCCCAAAAATACAATGGCCTGTGCATTGTATCTGGTGTTTTAACGATGAGCCTCATTGCTCTATACTTGCTAAGTAAAGGCTGTAGAACTATCCCTTAAAACAACTCCACATGGCTTCTTATATTTCACAGGAAGATTTTTTTCACATCAATTCTAAAATTTCCTTTCTACAAAACCTTTAACCTTCAATTACTAAGTTCAAATCACTTCCTTCTTATTGGACATACTCTATGCTCTTTCCTTTAAACCCAGTATTAGTATTATGGAATTTCAGAGCTGTCATACCTTGGTGATGGTTCACAGTTGCTACAGTTAAATTTCTGAAAAATTTATACCTATTTGTTTTTCATACTGAATGGGCATTTAGAATTAAATGTTGCCTAAAAGCCCTGAACTTGAGAGTATACTTCTGGAGGATCTAAATCATGGAAATAGGACACCCTGCTCAGTTAACTGGTACAACATGCCTCTGTCTCTATGGAGATGGATTGGCATGGAGTGTCTACTTGGTACAGACTGCTGAGTATCATTTTTCTCCAGCGTTACCAATGTGTCTTTTTCTAAGGTAGGTTTTGTTCATGGATGGGATCTTTTCATCCTCATGCAATCCAGCTTCGATCCCTCTCCTTTCACTGGCTCCTTCAGTGCTTGACTTGCACTTTTCTTATAGACATAGTTTGAGTGTGATTATATGAGATCTGTGTCTGTTCACATGATCTTTGCCCACAGATTATCCGACACCTGCAATGGCAGTTTTTCTTTACCTAAGTTGGATATACCAACCTGCAGTCCCCTAACCTGATAATGTTAACATCATAATCACTGCAATGATTCCCACTTTCATCTTTATTAAATCTTTCTCCTTCATCATACTTTTTTTTTTTTTTGCATGGGTAGGCACCTGGAATCAAACCTGGGTCTCCAGCATGGCAGACAAGAGCTCTTCCTGCTGAGCCACCGTGACCCACACTCACCATACATTTAATGGTACACAATTTATGCATGTAATTGTAAATTTTTTGAAGAGAGAAACTGCCCTTTCCCATGGATACAATGGAGTGCTTTGTTGTTAGTAAAATCAGTATATTTTCTTTTTTTTCTGTCAGTAATTCATTCAAAAGAAATGGGATGTTTGAGGCATCAATTAGTTGCCTCTATTTTATATTCTACAGGTAGAAAATGAACTGAAATAGAATGAGAACTCATTATTTTTTTGAGTAAAAGCTTCTGCCAGTAAATCTGAATCTCAATCAATGAAGACTACAGACTGAAGGGGTGGGGAGACACTAATGTAGAGCTAAAATATCTCCTGACTCGATGTTTCCATTCCCTTACTCATTTCAATACAATTCAAATAATATTTAATGAGTGTCTATTATGTCAACTGCACTTCTCGAAGTATTTTGAGGATGCAGATGTAAATATATGAATTTATCCCTCGACCCTCCCCTACTGAGAAGTAGGGGAGAGAATACAAGAACTTAGATAAGTATAAATTAAAATATATTACAGTATAAAAAATGAATATTCTTGTTCTTAGAAATTTATATGAAAGTGTTCAAGGAACATGATGCATACAGCCTATTCTCAAATATTTAGAAATTAGATAGAGAAATAGAAAGATAGATAGATAGATAGATAGATAGATAGATAGATAGATAGATAGATAGATAGATAGAATGATACAGCAAATGTGAAAAATGTTAAAAGTTGATGGATATGGGTATCTGAGTGGGCGATATATTGGAACTCTTGTACGTATTTTGAATTAATAATTTTTGCAACTGTCCTGTAAATTTGAAAGTATTTCAAAATAAAAGTTTAAAAATATAATACAGTGTTACTCTGGCAGGATCACGATCAATGACTGTTACAACCCAGTAGTTTTTATATATCTTAGAAAAAAGATTTTGGCTTTAACTAGAGAAAGGTTTTTGGGGAAAGAGTAAGATTTATATTGAGCTTCAGAGAATGAGTAAAGTATTAACCGACATGAACAGGATAAAGGTTTTTGAAGTCAGATGGAAACGCTTGAGCAAAGATGGTGTTGCTTTATTTCCAGACAAATGAGTGGGAAACCACTTCTGTCTTCAGTGGTCACAACTGTCAATGGCTCTAAAATCTTCCCCACCTTTGCCGAATGGATCACTCATCACTGACGTCCAGGATGCAGAAACTGGCTCTTGCTCTACAATACCAACAAGACAATGGCCTGCAGGGTCTTTTCAGGTAGGCTAAAAGGAGAACTCCAAAGTGTGGCACCACAACTCAATCTGCCCTTTGATATGGAATTCCATATTAATAAATAGGAAAGTAAATTAAAAACAACACTTTCTGAAGCATAAGTTCACCTGTTCCTTATTTTGAAATTTATATAATTAATAAGCACGTTTAAATACCAACAAAGAAAATTTTAATTAGGGACATTTTTAAAATGTGTGTGAACAAAAAAAAATTATTAATAGCTCACATTTATCCTGCCTAGGCACAGAACATTTTTTATTTAAGGTTAAAATCAGGATTGTGCTCTGCTCTTTATGCTATCAAGAATATATAATTCCTGGGCTGGAAAGGGTTTTGAATTGATTTAGTTCTATCATTTTATTTCAGTATAGGTGAACAACTTTCACAAGATTAGAGAGATTCATTGTATTCATGGAAGCATAGATACTAGAACTAAAATTTGATCCTGTATGTACCGTGGTATCTTTATCCCATAGCCCCAAGCAACTTATTATTTCATCATCTCCCATTGTCTCAGAAAGAATAGTTAGAAAAATCGATTGTTCAGTTTTCCTAATAGTAATCATTTGTTCATATCACATGAGTAATTGGACATTTATTGCTTCTGATGCTTTTTCTGTGCCAAAATATAAGAGGTAGAGACATTGGCTAAACACTATCTGCCTTTGAGCTCTCAGAAGATATGTCATCTCCAAAATTAAGAAAAATCCATGCTAGATTTTCCTTGAGATTGCACTGCTAGAACAATATCTTGTGCCCAGGGACCTCTCAGAAGCTTATGTTTTCAAAATATAATTGACTGATTTGGCTTAATATGCAGATGTTTGATTCATGATTTATGGATGCATACCCAGCCCAAAGAAAATCAACATGTTCTTGCAAATAAAAATATTCTTTTTAAATTTAGTAACTATTCAATTAATTAATTTATATTCATTTAATAAATAAATTGATAACTGAATAATTTAAAAATTAATTAAGAAATAAATTAAATTAATTACCAACAAAGAAAGTCCATATGCAGCTTAATTTGTGCCAGGTACTATGTAAGCATTTTGGCATACATTAACTGTAGTACCAAAACACTGTTTTCTGATAAGTAAACTTGTGTGAGAACTGGTAAAGGACTTCGTGCTAAAAATAAGGCATCTGAGGACGAGCGGTTTAAGAATCAGATAGACTGTATTTGCAGCATCTATCACACATGGCATTTTGTACAATGTACCTTGTCAGAAGGAAGCTCAAAAGCTAGGGATTAGTGGCAGAGTCCAGGTGCAGAGAAAATGAAAGCAGAAAGCAGCTCCTGGAAGACATGATAACAGAATGCGAGGTGTGTGGCCTGTGCCTAGGTTACGTGGATTCAAATCCCAACTCCACTCTAGCTGGGCTTTTCAGTCTCATGATCATGGTACCTCACCTTTCTGTGCTTCCATCTGCTCCTATATAAAACTGGGATGCTAACTGATCTGAAGATTAAAAAAGCCTATAGCCTTAAACACTTAAAAGCGTGCCCGTATATTAGGAAAGTTCAATAAGGGAGAGCAGTTCTTATCAGAAGCACACAAAAAACTGTAAAAAAGGCACTGTGGGTAAATCCAGCTGCTGGTAACTGGGAGATTATGATGAGAGGTGATATGGTGAGTAAAAACATAGTGGGAAGTTCCTAAAAAATAACATATAATAAGAATAATAGACATGGTGGGAAATGCTCGACTGACCACTGGGGCTAACAAGTCAGCATGGCAGCAAAGAGGGACAATTGCAGACGGTTAAATGTTAACAGTTGGGGGTCTGTGCAAACAGCAGGGTCGCTCCCTGAGCAGGGAGGGGCGGAGATGCAGAAGCCTCACAGCTGAGATTGGGCCCTGAGCTCACTTTCAGGATTCCAATCATTTCAGGTGCTGACATTGAGAAAGGCAGGATCACCGTAAAGCAAAGGTGCTGAGGTCTTGGGCAAGTTATTAAGGGAGGAACTAGCTAAAGACAGAAATATTGAAGTTAGGAAGAAGAAAAAAAAAAAGATTGAGGCTTGATCATACAAAGGAGAGAAGCCACAATTTTTCTTGATTCTGAAGTAAAAGTAGAAGTAGCAGCAAAAATGACTCGTGATGAATCACCTGAACTACAAGACAGATTTCAAAAGTTTCCTAAGAAAAGTTTTGTTCCGGAAGCCCTGGAAATATCAAGGTTATAGGTCTTTTTAGAGCCTAAGAACCATTGCACAGAGCAAAAGTACATAAGCATACATGTACTTCCTAAATTACTCAGTAAGGGCTATGATTATTTTTAGTTCTGAATATTTAAAATTTATTTCCAGGAATCAATTCAACTTGTTGATTTTAGTAAAACGAAATATCAAAATGTGGCAAAATGCTGGCATTGGAATCTGAAGGTTGGCCAAGTGACCACTGAAGATAATTTTTATGTTATGCATAGATGACCCTAAAGTTATTTCTTAAATATATATTGTGAACATCTGTATTCACTAAAACATCCAACTTGATTTTTTAAAGCAAGCACACAGATTTGGATTCTTTTCTTAGTATTTTAATAGCATTATAATAAGAATTATTTAAAATTATGAGAAGTTTTAGTTTTAAAACAGGGGAGCCTTCTAACTCTCTCCCTCTTTTTTTATTTTGAAATACTTTAAAACTTACAGGACAGTTACAAAATAATACAAACCTCATACAGAGAATTCCAACATACCCCTACTCCCCCACTTACCCAGATCCACCAATTTTAACATTTGCCACATTTGCTATCTCTTTCTTTTTTCTTTCATCTATCTCTATCAATCCATTTTCTGAACACTTGAATATAGGTTGTATATATCCTATTCTTTGAACCCTTGCTGTTACTATATATACTTCCTAAGAACAATAAACATAAATGCCTATATGTAACACTGTAAGTGCAGTTATTAAGTTCAAGAAATTTAACATTGATATAAAGCATACAGTCTTTGTTCCATTTTTTTCAAATGTCCCAGTAATGTCCCTTTGAGCCTTCTCTCATCTCTTGCTAGATCCCGTTCAGAATCATGTAAATGCATTTAATTGTGATTGTCTCTTTAGTTGTTCTTTTAAAAAAAGAATTGTGGAAACACATACAACATAAACTTTCCCATCTCAGC